>CAJQZJ010032332.1:3816419-3855679 GCA_907164525.1 Lophiomys imhausi
AAAAAAAAAAAAAAAAAAAAAAAAAAAAACAGAGCGAAATGTCTCCAACAAAAGAAAGCAATGCTATTCTGTCCAGCCTGAACCACCTCACCACAATTGAAACACATGAAAACGATGACAATTCTACATTATGGAAAGTGATAGAGTCGCTTCAAGAAGAACTTAAAACTATGAAGGAATTCAAAGAAGCTACAATTTTACAAGTCAAAACAACGAATAACACCATTAAAGAGCTCCAAGCCAAGCTGACCCAGCTTGAACAGGAAAAGGATAAAGCAATGAAAGATCTCCAGGCAAAAACAAGCAAACTGGAGAAGGAAATATACAAAATGAACAATACCATTCAAGACATGAAAATAGAAATGGAAACAATAAAGAAAACACAGTCAGAGTTAAAAGAGGAAATGGAGAATCAAGAGAAGAGAACAGGAAGTACGGATGTGAGTATGAAAAATAGGATGCAAGAGGATGGAAGACAGGATCTCAGGCATGGAAGATTCGATGGAAGAAATCAGTACAACATCCAAAGAAAATGAGAAAGCTAAAAAAATCTCTCACCCACAACATCCAAGAAATCAAGGACTCAATGAAAAGACAGAACCTAAGAATTATAGGCATAGAGGAAAGAGAAGACTCCCGACTCCATGGTCCAGGAAATATCTTCAACAAAATCATAGAAGAAAACTTCCCAAACCTAAAGAAAGAGATGCCAGTAAAAATCCAAGAGGCTTACAGAACACCAAACAGATTAGATCAGAAAAGAAACTCCTCTCGCCACATAATAATAGAAACTCCAAATGTAGAGAACAAAGAAAGGATATTAAAAGCTGTAAGAGAAAAAGGCCAAGTCACATACAATGGCAGACCCATCAGAATCACACCTGACTTCTTCTCAGAAACTTTAAAAGCTAGAAGGGCCTGGATGGATGTCCTACAAGCCCTGAGAGAACATAGGTGCCCAGCCAGACTACTATACCCAGAAAAACTCTCTATTAACATAGAAGAAGAAAACAAGATATTCCATGACAAAATCAAATCCAAACAATATCTCCTCACAAACCCAGCCCTACAGAAGATCCTAGAAGGAAAATTCCAACACAGAGAAGATAACTATACTCAAGAAAACAGAGGAAATAGAAACCTCCACAGCAACTAAACAAAAGAGAAACACAAGACAGTCAGCTATACCAAAATAATGGGAAATAACAACCCCTGGTCACTAACATCCATCAACATCAATGGACTCAACTCACCAATAAAAAGACACAGACTTACAGACTGGATCCATAAACAAGACCCATTTTTTTTTTTTTTTTTTGCTGTATACAAGAAATACTCCTCACTATTGAAGATAAACACTATCTCAGAGTAAAGGGCTGGGAAAAGGTTTTCCAAGCAAATGGACCAAGGAAGCAAGCTGGAGTAGCCACCCTAATATCAAACAAAATAGACTTCCAATTGAAGTTAATAAAAAAAAAGACAGAGAAGGGCATTACATACTCATTAAAGGAAATATCCACCAAGAGGTCATCTCAATATTGAACATCTATGCCCCAAATACAAAGGCACCTACATGTATAAAAGAAACGCTTCTAAAACTTAAATTGCACAATGATCCAAACATTTAATAGTGGGAGACTTCAACACCCCACTCACAACTATGGACAGATCATCAAGACAGAAGCCAAACAGAGAAATAATAAGTCTAACAGAGATCATGAAACAAATGGACCTAACAGATATCTACAGAACATTTCACCCAAACACAAAAGAATACACCTTCTTCTCAGCACCTCACAGAACTTTCTCCAAAATCAACCATATAGTTGGACACAAAGATAGCCTCAACAGATACAAGAAACTTGAAATAACCCTTTGTATCTTATCAGCCCACCATGGAATAAAGCTGGACTTCAATAGCAAAAGAATCAACAAAAAGTCTAAACTCACATGGAAATTGAACAACTCTTTACTAGAGGACCACTGGGTCAGGGAAGAAATAAAGAAGGAAATAGAAGACTTCTTAAAATCCAACGAAAATGAAGACACAACATACCCAAACCTATGGGACACAATGAAAGCTGTGCTACGAGGAAAGTTCATAGCACTAAGTGCCTTCAAAAAGAAAATTGTGACAGCTCATATTAGCGAATTAACAACTAAAATGGGTGAATTGGAAAAAAAAGAAGCAAACGCTCT
Organism: Lophiomys imhausi; assembly: GCA_907164525.1. Taxonomy (NCBI): domain Eukaryota; kingdom Metazoa; phylum Chordata; class Mammalia; order Rodentia; family Muridae; genus Lophiomys; species Lophiomys imhausi. The sequence continues at coordinate 3,818,619 of CAJQZJ010032332.1, forward strand.
CAAGAGGAGCAGAAGGCAGAAGATCATCAAACCTAGGACTGAAATCAACAACTTAGAAACAAAAAGAACCACCTTGTACAAAACTTAAGTCCAAGTGGATCAAAGACCTTAACATGAGGCCAGTCAGACTAAATCTACTAGAAGAAAAAGTGGGAGAAACCCTCGAACTAATTGGCACAGGCGACAACTTCCTGAACAGAACACCAACAGCTCAGGATCTGAGATCAACAATCAATAAATGGGACCTCATGAAGCTGAAAAGCTTCTGTAAGGCAAAGGACACTGTCATTCGAACAAAACGGCAGCCTACAGACTGGGAGAAAATCTTCACCAACCCCACATCTGACAGAGGGCTAATATCCAAAATCTACAAAGAACTCAAGAAATTAAATGCCAAGAAACCAAATAATCCAATCAAAAAATGGGGGACAGAGCTAAATAGAGAATTCACAAAGGAGGAATCCCTAATGGCTGAGAGACACTTGAAGAAATGCTGAACATCCTTAATCATCAGAGAAATGCAACTCAAGACGACTCTGAGATTCCATCTCACACCTGTCAGAATGGCTAAGATCAAAAACTCAAATGACAGCACATGCGGGCGAGGGTGTGGAGAAAGGGGTACCCTACTCCATTGCTGGTGGGAATGCAGGCTTGTGCAACCACTATGGCGGTCAGTCTGGTGATATCTTAGAAAACTTGGAATAGCTCTGCCTCAGGACCCAGCCATACCACTCTGGGTATACACCCAAATGCCTCTTCACAGAATCATAAGGAAGTTTCCTCATCTATGTTTATAGCAGCCTTATTTGTAATAGCTAGAAACTGGAAACAACCCAGATGTCTTTCAACCGAAGAATGGGTTAAAAAACTGTGGTACATCTACACAATGGAATATTACTCAGCTATCAGAAACAATGAAATTATGCAATTTGCAGCCAAATGGATGGAACTAGAAAAGCTCATCCTGAGTGAGCTAACCCAGACTCAGAAGAACACATATGGCATCTATTCACTTATAGTAGGATTTTAGCTATATAGTAGAAGGTGTTGATACTACAACTAACACACCAAAGGGAACTTGGACATAGACTTCTTATTTTTAATTTTTATTTATTTTTTATATATTAGTTATATTTTTTTCTATTTTTTAGTCTTTTTTATCTATTGTCTGCTTATTGGTTTGTTTGTTTAGTAGTTCTCTCTCCCAGGCAATGAGACACTTTTCACTGATGGTACTGCTTCTTAGACCCTCAATGAATGAGGAGGCTCTTGGCCCTCATACGACCTCTTAACTGAGATGAGGGACTGTTATATAAGGACACCCCACCCCAGAGAAATGGGATGGAAGGGTTAGAAGGTAAAGAAAAAAAATGAAATGTGATGTTTCGTCCTTTTACTACTAATTGTCATAAATTGTTTAGGATAATTAAGAAATGCAAACTAATGGTTATGCAAGCCGGTCATTCTGTTAGGTACTATGACAGCCTATTATAGTTACTTGCTAAGCTAATCAGAAATAAAGCTGCTACGAGACAAACAACATCTGCTTACCCTAATATAAGAGATAGATAGGGCCTCTTCAAAAACCTCAAGAGATCTGCAGAATATGGCATTCAAAGATGTTTTTGTAACTTTAGATTTTTTTATATCAAGACATATCAACTCCTGACAGCACCCCCTATTCTCCTCCAAATAGAAGATGAGTATTGAAGAATCTCCAGTGGGAGATGATTGAATTAGTGGCAAGCCTATCTCTTGGTAGGAAAAGCCCCTTGCTCCAACTGTAGACAGAATGCTGTCCAAAAAGGACAAAACCTGGAAGCAGGTAAGTCGACAGCCTAGCTCTGCCAAGACAGGGTAGGTAAGTCCATCATAACCCCTGCTCTACAATCAATGTCTGTCAGAGAAACGGGGCCAAATGACTGAAGATCGATGCTGTAATGTATGGAGAGAAAATGGGAACTGTCCAGGCAGCCACTGGTATGTCATTTCTTAGTTTGGGAAGCTGCAGGCCCTGTACTTCCTATAAAATCAGATATATTTATCCCTCTCAGGTCTCTGAGGTGGTTGAAGAACAGATAGCTAGAGTCTCATAATTAAATTTTGAGTTGTTTAGGAGTCAAGAGAGTGTTATAGAACTTAGAAGATACTTTTAAAATTGTGTTGCAAGTTAGTATGAATGTTGAGTCAGATATAGAACTTTAAACTCATGGAGATGGTTAGATAGTGGAATGTTAAAGTCGGGTACCAAATACATATGGACTGAACATTAGGAATGTATGTTAAGCCATATAACCCTCATAACTGTGGCCTAATTACCTCTGTTGTTTTGTATTTTATTTATTATTATAAGAGAAGGAGCCATTTGTTGGACTGAAAGGGGAAACTGTAGGGGGAGATAAGATATACCTTAAATTTAAAAGAAAAAAAAAGGGAAGAGGATGGGGGGTTGAGGATGGGAGGGTGGGACTGGAGGTGGAATAGGGAGGGGACTGTGATTGAGATGTAACTTGATGAAATAAAAAATAAAGGAAAAACAACAGTAATAGGTCCTGTTAGCTATTAGACTGGTTTCTTACAAGAAACAAACAAACAAAATCCCTAAACCAAAACAACAACAACAGTAACACAAACAATACAAAACAATACTAATGCTAGTGGTGTTTGGATAAATTTGGACTTTTTGCATGCTGCTGGTAGGATGCTATGAAAAAAATACGTGGAGGTTCCTAAAAAAAAAAATTAAAACTAGAACTACCATGAAATACACCAATTCTGGGCATTTATCCAGAAAAGCTGAAAAAAAAAAAAAAACCTGTTGTTTTCATTGTGGCATTATTCACCATAGCTAGAGTATGTAAACAACATAAATGTCCTTCAACTGATGAATGGATAGTGAATATGTGATGTAAATATATAATGAGGTACTGCACAGCTTTGAAAAGTAAAGAAGGAAATACTCTCATAAACATCAGCGTAGATGAACTTTGAGAACATTATGCTTACTCAAATAAGCCAGTCACAGAAAGAGTAATTCTGCATTATTCTACTTATAAGAGGTATTTAAGATGATCTCATTGAGAGAATCAGAGTGAGGTAGTAGTTGCTAAGGACTTGCTGCATAGGGGGCTGAGGGGTTCACAAACAACAGACATGGAGTGTCAATCAAATATGTGAATCAAATATGGCTCAAAGATACTGCTGTGCTTTGTGTTTATAGTCCATAGTCATAAAAAGTAGCTGGAAAAAATTGTTGGAGAAATCTGGTGGTAAGCATTCTTACCACAATAATAGCAAAATTGAGGGAAGACTTTCTCTAACAAAAAAAGAAAATGAAATAAATCAAAACTAGAGAAGAGTAGAATCAAGAACACGACTAATGTTAGAGAATGATGTCTGCCTAAGGATTGCCTAGAAACCAAAGCAAATTAAACAGGAGGTTTTCTCAGAAGAGCATAAACTCCAAGATCAACATACTGTTTTGAAAATTAAAATACACACAACTGCAATGAGCTATTACTGTTTTTCTGTGAACTCACTGTCATGCACACACCAGCAGGCAAATGAGGCAGAAATAGAACCCTGAACTCCACCCCAAAACCCAGGTTGTGAAACTAAGAGACAGTTCCAAGTCTTGTTTTGTAAACACTCCTTGGACTCAGAGTTCTCTTTGTTTGTTTTCCCTAAAAGTTCGGGCTATTTCTTGGTACACGATTTTAAACTCACAGTTAATACTATGTCATGAGCCAATTGGGCCTCTGATACCTTTGAATTGGCCTTTCAATGAGTTTCTGCTGTGATCTCCTGTAAGAACATCCATGGACTTCTTGCTCTATTAACAGCTCCCCTCTGCATTGCTTCTAATAATGAGAATGATGTCTGGAATACTAGTGCTGTCAGACTAAAGAGCAGAACTTGACAAGATCCATACTTTCCCTTCCCACCAAAGAAATCTACATGTATACTTAAGTTTCTACAATTTGAGTATTATCTGTCAGCACTCTTGGCCAGGATGACTCTTGAGGGTGACTATAAACTCCATCGATACAAATGAGATGCCTTTCTTTTGAACTTATCATTAAAAAACAAGGGATCAGGAGAGGAGGAAATAGGGTCTATGATTGAGATGTAACTTGAAGAAATAAATAAATGTGGAGGGAAAATGTCTACCACTGCGCTTGCAAGTTGTAGAGCAAAATCTTGTTATATCTTTAAATACAAGAATAAGTTTGCTTTTAAAAAGGGAAAGCAAAAGAAAAACAAACAAACAAACGAAAACCAAGTAAGCAGCGTAGAAAGGCACTGAGAGTTTGGCTGTACCTTAGAGGTATTAACAGACAGGTCTATTGTGTTTGCTGTTGCTGGTTTGCTGGACTGCTGAATATCCTGACTACTGAGATTGGTATTGCCCCCAAAGAACCCAAAGATGCTATTGAGCAGGAAGTAGCTCAAGGAGAACTACATCCTTTTCCCCTCTAACCTTCTTTATCTCCTACCTAGTGTTGAGGGGGGTTGAAGGAATAAGGATTGGAAGGGAGGTAGAGGTTTAAGAACCATAAAATAAAAAGTGCTTTAAAACAAAAATAGATACCACCTACCACTTTCCTTCAACTGGTGAATGGATAATGAAAATGTGGAACATATACACTATGGGATACTGCTGTAAGTAAAAATGAAATCATGAGATTTTCAGGTAAATGTATCGAGGTAGAAAAGATCCTACTGAGTGAAGTAACCCAGACCCAAAAGACAAACTTTGCAAGGTCTCAGTCGTCAGAGGCACCTAGCTCCAAGTCTTCAGATGTGAGTATATATCTAAGATAACAGCAGAAAACAGGAAAGTAAAAAGACACCATTGCTGAGGTAGGAAGGTTGGGGAGCAAAGGTGAGGAGAATATCAGGGTACATGTGATCTATTTGGAGAAATGAAGAAGGGGGGCTCAAGTTACGGAGAGGGAAACTGATACAGAAGGAGAGAAGAGGGAAAATAATAATAAAGATGTCTGAACTAGTCAAAAGGAATCATACTATTAACTATTCACCTGTAAACAAATACTGTAATAAATATAATCCTATGTATAAATATACATATACAGTCTAAATAAAATTTTACTATCTGGGTTGGTGACGCTCCCTCTAAGAACCAAAGACCACCTTGCAAAGTCTCCAACACTAGGCATGAGAAGTTTTGAGTTTCTGGTTAGGGTTTCCAAGAAACTCTCAAAACATACAAGCTATTGCTATTACCCTTGGTTGCCCTCCATAGGTGGGAGGTAAGTTCTCATTGATGAAGACACCATGTACTTCAGGCATAAGGCCTAGGGGCCCCTGAGCAGAAACTGATCTGAATGCCTCTTCCCTGAGCCCTAGATTTCATGCATTTTCATGATTTTTTTCATGATACCAGAAAGCACCATGCAAGCTTCTAAAGGAAAGAAGTAACCAACAGCTCTACCCTGCTATGATGCATATGAACAACAAAAATGACAAGTGTGCAGCAGTGGCACACATAACCTGGCAGTAACCAATAACTCTCTAATTGGACTTAAGATCCACTCAACAAGAAGGATAGCATTATTGATATTGGAAACCTACCCAAGTACCTAGGGTAGTGAAGTCATAGATCTTGGAGGAGAACCTACAACCACCACTTTACTAAATCAGCATAATTCCTAACTACATTCTAAATATTTGTTAGATAAGTATAATCCTCAGGCCTCATCAAGAAAATATCTCTTTGCAATAGATGGAGAACATTACAAAAAACTATAATGAATCAAAATACAGAGTTGTGGGGGTAGAGCCCAGTCGTAATGGATACAGGTCCAAAACAATTCCTGTGCCTAAAGCTCAGAGAACATTGATGAAAAAGGGAGTGAAAAAACTGTTAAGAGCCAGAAGATCTGGGAGTTTACTGTGAGATTGTGTCTCCCTAGTAATGTCAGAACCTGCACCCAGAAAGTCTCACCATCATGACTACCTAAACATCAGATGAGCAAGGATAACACTAATAGACATGCCAAAGTGGAGTAGGAAAAGCCTATGAGGCTTCAATGCTACAGAAAAAACTAGAGACAACTAAGAAGTGCTGTGAGTGGGACAGATAGTCTTTTCCAGGAAAGAGCACACCAACTGGTTGTCCAATACCAAATGATTAGTCCTGAAAACACACATATGAACAACATTGTAGAGACTGAGCAGGTTGTATTTAGGAACATTTATATAAACAGATACACATAAATGCATGTAACAATCATTAATGTGAAAGAAGGCCATGAATTTTAAGGAGAGCAAGGAGGGGTATATGGAAGTGTTTGGAGGGAAGAAAGGGAAGGGAGAAATGATGTAATTACATTCTCAAAAATAACACAAACAAACAAACAAAAATCTCTGATGATAGTTGAGAGATGTATTAATCTATGGCTGTAGCAATAAGCCAATAAAATTTGTTTTAATGCTATCATCATTTATCAGAGTGATAGAAATAAGTTCTCCTCTAAGGCCTATGACCCCTCAAGTCACAGGATTGGGGGCTCTGATAAACATGTCAGGCATGAGTTAAATTTATGAAATGAACCCTAAATCCAATTGTGCCACTACTGTACCAGCAAGCGGGCATAGCTTGCGAGGAAGATCATTATTATAGCTTGCAGCATGCAGAGCTGGATGAGACTGATGATTCCTTTTCTCCTCTGGTGGTATGCATTGCACCTTCCAGGACTATGGAAGGTGGCCAATAGAGATGAAGCTTCAAGGTCAAGACAAGCTTGTTTACTCCATATTTCCTTGCTTTGTGGTTAAAGTAGGTGGTGTTTTCAGCAAAAGGGTCTTAACATCAAGTTCTGGAGGGTAGCCAGTTCTTGGAGGTTTATGGGATCTAATTGACCAACAAATCAAACTTTTTAAATAAATCACATTTATATGATTTAATTTTAAGTGTTGGTTGAATAATTGCATTTGTACCTATTTATTTTAAAGAATTTATAAGCTCTTGCTGCAAAGGAGACTTAAACTACCAACAGTGCTGAAACTACTCCCAATTGATAATTTCAGCATAACCTTCTTTCTTTGTAGAATTTTTTTAATTGCTGATTTTCAGAGTGTGATATGACTTGTGTAATGCTTGTTACCATTGTTTTAAGGAATTATTACCCTTCAATGATTTCTGGGCTTACAGTGAAAAAGCCTCCATTTACTAGGAACTTATAATATCCAGGAATCATGTAACTTTTCCATGATTATTAGTTTTCTTAATAATAAAAGAAATGGGTTGGACAAAATTATCTCTAGGAAAAATTCTTAAAAATATATGATTTTGTCATTATAATATACTTATGATAAGGATTATATGTCAAATAAACAAGTGTAGATTAAATATGTCATCCTTAAAAATGAATACAAGAGATATTTTCTTAAAGTAGGCAATAAAGACAAAAATGATTAATAGGATTCTTGAGGAAATTGTTGTGATTGTGAAACAAATAAGGTACTTTGAGCATTTTCTAATATTGTTTTTTGTAATGTCACTATGGAGTTAAGTTGCCATCAAAGAGCTGCTGAATAATAAATGGAGGCATAGTGAGATTGACTCAAGATCATGAAATTAGGATATTATATATTTTTCTTTTTGGCCTGGATCCTTAGGCTCCAAAGCCATTCTCATAGCCACTATGCTACCTTGCTTACATTTCTTCTAGAAAGTGTACTACAACTTCATATGTGAATTTTTTTCAAGTCACTGTATTGTTAACTGAATTTTTGTGCTTTCCCCTCCACCAGATTCATATGTTAAGCTCTAATTCTGATTCAGAGGTTTCAGAAATCAGAGTCATTGGGAGGTGATTATGCTAGGAGGGGCTTGGGAGAAAGAGCCCTTCCTAGCATGAATGGGATTAATATGTCTGTATAATCCCAAAAGACCTTACCTTTAATTCTAGAGTTCAGAAGACAGAGGCAGGCCTAGCTTTGTGAATTCAAGGCTAGCTTGGTCTACGTAGCAAAAGCAAGCCAGAACTGCATAGTAAGACCCTATATCAAAAGAAATTATATAGTTAATTTATTGCACTTTGGTAAAATAGCCCCCACTAAATGCACCATGTTTTAAAGGCTGTCTCAGCAATGTCTCAACATTGTCAACACACAATGTACATGTTTTTTCTGGTTCTAAGCATTTTTTTTTCAGAAAACAAAACAGATGCCACAGTTTACTAACAGTTTACTAACAATTTTACTTCAAAACCCTGAGTGCTTTAGAGATTTATTCTACCTTATATTCTTACTGGCTACCTGTCAGGCATTCTTTGAAGTTTCTGGTTTGTGAGTCCTACTCTTGGTTTCCTTCACTGCACTGGAGATCAAGATGAAGACCAAGGAAAGAGAGGTCAAGACACATCAGTAAATCCAGGAAAGTTCATTAGAAGTCTCAGTGGTATTTAATAATAGCTTACTAATAGTAGGTATGTAGCATGTTTACATACCTACAATCCCGGCACTAAGCAGGGTACAGGCAAGAGGATCACACATTTGAGGCAAGTTCAATACCAGCTTGAGCTATATAGCAAGATCCAACTAAGTGTGAAGATATAGGGTAGTAATAGAATATTTGTTTATATGTACAAAGGTTCAATCCTCAATGTGCTAGTTAACTTTTTATTAACTTGACACACACAGATCTGGGCTACAGATTACTGGTAAACAACTTTTCTCATATGTACAGGACCCTGGCTTTGAACCCCAGTACTGAAACAAACAATAAAAAAAGAAAGTAAACTGTATTATCTAATATACAGCTGTGCAATTACATAATTAATAGATAGGTTTCCAAAGCGAAGGCACTCATTTATATGTTTGTTCAGCAAACATGTGTCAAAAAACATCTTGTAATCTTGTAGTTAGGTAATTCTTAAGAATTTGTAATTGAGGGACAGTGAGATGGCATAGTGGATGAAAGTACTTACTGCCAAGGTTGAAAAACTGAATTTGATCCCTGGAATCCACATGGTTGTAAGGGAGAACCAACTCTCACAAGTCATCTTCTGACATCCATGCATGTACTGTGACAAGTAACCCCTCACAAATACATACACTACATGATGTTTTCAAATGGACCCTCCCTAAGGAATAGCATTCATAGTACAAGAAGGTGCCATGCAAAGACCAGTATGGCACGATGAACCCACTAGTAAAGTAGTGGCATGCATATTTTGCCGTAAGCAGTAGTTCTCTAGTTCGACTTAATTCCTGCTCAACAGAAAGCATGCCATGCCTGGTATTGGAAACCTAACTAACTACTCATTGCAAGTGAAATTGGGGGAAAACCTACAGCCATTAATTTATTAAACTAGCAAAATCCCTAACAACAACCTATAAACGCTTAATCTGTACTTCTTACCCCTCATCAACTTGTCTTTGCAACAGATGGAGACCACTACCAAAAGCCCACAAGTAATCAAAATGCAGAGTAGTGGAGCCCAGTACCAATGGAGCTACAAACAAACAAACAAACAAACAAACAAACAAACAAACAAAAAACTCCCCACACTTAAGGCTCAGGAAACATTGCTGTGATGGGAGCATAAAGATTGTAGGCATTTGGTGTGAGACTTGTATCTCTTGGTAACATCAGAAGTTACAATCATAGAGTCTTACCAACATGACTGAGGAAGCATGAGCTGAACAAGGATGAAATCAATAGATGTGACAAAATGGACAGGAAACAGCCCATGGAGCTTCAATTCTACAAGTAATGAGTACAACTGGGAGCAGGAGAGGTGGTCCTCCTAGAGAAGAGCAACCCAATTGGTTGGTTAGTGCTAAATATCCCTGAAGATGTACATAAAAGTAATATATGAACTCAACAGGTTATATTTAAAAATACACAGAGAGAGAGAGAGAAATGCATGTATATGTGCAGTGCCAATTAATGATAAAAGAAAGGCTATGAACTTGAAGGAAAGTGGAGAAGGAGGAAAGGGAAGGCAGAAACATTGTAATTTTCTTTCTTTCTTTTTGAGGCAGAGTCTCTCTTCAAAACCTTGGAACTCACTATATAGACCAGGCTGTCCTTGAACTCAGAGATCTGCCCACTTCTGACTCACAACTTCTGAGGTGAAAGGTGTGTGCCACTATGCCTGGCAGTAAGGCTGTAATTAAATTACAATCTCAAAAATAGACAACGAAAAATAGACCTTTTCGTCCGTGTGATTTTGAGCATAGCCTGTATCTTCGGACGCTTGTTTTCAAACATTTTTATGAAAAAGCAATTTTATTAGATTAGATCTCTACTAGATCTGTAGAGAACATTTACTTCTGAGATTCTATAGGCTTTTATAAATCAATTCATTTCATTTCATGTTTTGAACATCTTTCAGTTCCCAGTGTTTATCTTTAAGTTGTAGGAGTTCATTATTTTTATTAAAAAGTCCAAAATGTGCTGTTTCTTATTTGATCTGTCAGAAGACTGCTCCCAGGTGCCCAGCTGTTAATGTTTTCTAGGTCATGGAACTAAATTTGGAAGATGGCAAGATTTTAAGTAGCCGTGACTTTAGGATTTAGTACCACACTTTCTGTTATCCAAAAATAGACCCTCTTAACATTTTCTACTTCTGAATGCTATGAACAGTCCACTTTACCTTTTCATAATTAACAGCTATCGTGAGTGCATTTAAAGGGCACTACTGTGAAGTTTGTTTTATGTTCTTTTCCATTAAAATGTATTATTTTTCAACACCTTGCCGTTTTACTTCGTTCCCCTGGTGTTGAGCACAATTACCACAATATTCTCACAATTCTGCACTCAAGCTCCCCTTTACCTTGAAAGCCACACTATGCTGTTACCTCCATGAAGTCCAATAGCATTTTCCCAAACATGTTGTGACTGCCACCACTGGGGTGTGTGACACTTTTAGGGAGAAGGTGGAGTTGCTTTGGAGTACTCTACTTTTTCTCTTTCTTTGCTTATTTCCTAATTTCAGATAATTATCAAGTTGAAGTTTATTAGCTAATTGTATACATGCTGTGATATTCAAATACTTTCCTTTGTGTGGTTGACAGTAACTAGCGTTTTCTTCAATGCAAGTATTTAGATTTGGGGATTGAAACCATACTCTAATTGTGGTACTTGGAGTTCAGTGTGGGTACAGCTATGATTTAATCAGTGGTATGTATGGGAAATTATTCTGCACACCTTGGAGAAGTACATTAAAATTTCTCTAGTGAAATACTTCCTACAGAAACTACACTGTAATGTTTATAAACCATATGTATGTTTTTATCTATAACACGGAACAAAATTTGGGGGGAAAACAGGGAACACTTGAGCCAAAGAAACTTGGGGTCACATTTAGTACTGTTCACATTTGGTCATTTGGTCCCCATTTTTTTGGAGGAAAAATTAAATTAAAATATTATTCTGTTAGGCATATGCTTTGAAACTTTGATTATACTTTGAATTTACTTATTTATTGATGACTATCAGATGATTTTATAATTTGAGTGTTGTTCTATGGCTATAAACGTTATAGTATACTGTTTTGGATTTATAATGCTATTGGATTGAAAGGCCTATGTAAAGATAGTTTGGTTGAGCTGAAATTTCACTACATACATTTGAAATATATTCATCAATTCTCCAAATATCCTCAGAATCTGTACTTGCCAGTGTTGCAGCTGGGGTTATGGGAAGACTGAAGCGTGTTCCTACAGCTATGTCCTGAGAGCTGAGGGAAAGTGGATACTAAAAAAGGAGCCCAGTGGCATTGACCAAGAGAAAGAAGACAGCGTTTTAAAGGAAGGAAGGGAATTTGAGGCTCTTCTGCTTGTTCCCCTAGAGCTACAGCTTTACATTGAGGTGTAATTGCTATGTTATAAACCACTTCTATTTAAAGCTTACAGTTGGATCACAAACCCTCCCCCATTGCTCCTGAAAGATTCCTCGTACCTGTACTTAGTGCCCCTCACGCTCCCTTAGCCTAATCCCCCGTAACCACTGATCTGCTTCCCATCATGATAGATCACATCTTCTGTCAGTTTATGCTGGCGGGTTCGGGAAATGTTAGTCTACAACAGCGGTTTTCAATCTGTGGGTCACAACTTAGTGGCCAACCTCTAGCTCCAAAATTATTTACATTATGATTCATAACAATAGCAAAATTACAGTTACCAAGTAGCAACAAAAAGAGCTTTACAATTGGTGCTCCACAACATGAGGAACTGTGTTAAAGGGTTGCAGCATCAGGAAGGTTCAGAAGCACTGCCCTACATTTTGGTATTTAAGAGAACAGAAGGAGCAGTAGAATCACGTTTACCTTCCCTTCCCCTCATAGAACTTGACTTTCCTTGGATCATCGGACCCTCATGATCACCCTCATGAAGTTGTCAGAGCCTCATCCTAGAGGGACCTTCCTTATTTCCTTATCTAGAGGAAAGAAGCTCCATCATCCTCAGAGAAATAGAGATGTTGAGATAATCCCAAGAAGCCCTGATATTTCCCTAGTTCATCACTACCTCATGATACTCTTCTTATGCTGTCACGCCTCTGCTTGGCTACCTACTCTGTCAAAGTCACTATAAAAGCACACATCAGTACAGATTCCTAGGAGGATCCCATACTATATAGAACTTAACAAGTAGTTCCCAAGGTTTCTCTATCTTTATTTAGAGATGTTTCAGCCATGAGCTTTGCAGTGAGAAACGGTTTTACTCCATCTCTTCTAATGTAAATGCCAAAGTGCATATTATTTTGCCTCTCTTTTCCATGTAGTTTGTTTGAATTTCATTCTTGTCTTATGTGTGTATATAGTAGTTTAATATTTTTATTGCTGATTACTATTCAGCTGTATGGATGTATCATGATGCATGGCTTTGTTTAATATCATCACATAACAAAATAATGTCAGCCAGAAAGGAAACAAACACATCAGCCCCGGAACATCAGGATGAATTCTTCCAACAGTCCAAAGGAGGGTGGAATGGTGCCTTAAGCCTCACATCAGAGGTGAGCTTACACATGACTTCAGTTTAGTGAGACACCAAGATACAGACTCAGAGAAACCTCTGATCTGTAGGAACTATAAACTAAAAAAGTTCTGACTGTTCAAACCTCTTTTTTTTTTTTTACTTTATTTTTTATTTCTTCAAGTTACATCTCAATTGAAATCCCCTCCCTACCCCGCCTCCAGTCCCACCCTCCCACCCTCTTCCGCCTCAACCCACCCCTCCCCTTCCTTTTTTTTTAAGTTTAAGATATATCTTTTCCCCCCAACAGCTCCCCCTTTCAGTCCAACAAATGGCTCTTACTCTTATAATAATAAATACAATACAAAACAACAGAGGTAATTAGGCCACAATTATGAGAGTTATATGGCTTGGCATACAATCCCAATGTCCAGTCTATATGTATTTGGCACCTGACTTCAACATTCTACTGTCGATCTAAAACCTCTTTTTTTTTATGTGGAAGCAATGTACGAGGAAATAGAATTCTTCAAGATGATGATGGGCCTTTTCAATACCCTCTTGATACAAGGCAACATAGAGTATTCAAAGAATAAAAAAAAAAATGTCCCTGACTAGCATACAATGGAGTTAGGGGTGGGTGGGTAGGTTGTCACAGCTGTAAATTTGTCGACATTTTTAAGAATCACTGAAAGCCCATTGAAAGAGTTTTAACGTGTGTTATAGGATGGAGAAGAGGGTTGGTGACTGACACGATGGTTTTTCTTTATTTGTTTTTTTTTTTTTTTTTAAGCCTGTTGTCCTTGATTTGGAAAGGGCAACAGTAAATGTGAGTGAAGCTAGAAGTGAAACATTGTAGCTTTAGGGAAAGAATTGGGAAGTGTACAATTGGGTAGAGTAGCAATAGAAGCTAGAAATGAAGACCTTTGAGAAACAGGAGGATGCTGGGAGACAGTCAGCCAGTATGGAGATGCCAGTGAAGCTTCATGCACTGACTCAAAGCCGCAAAGATAGCTCTGTGCTGGAACAGAGCTCCTTGACATGGAGAAGGCAACTGAAGCTGTGGACACACATGAAATGTTCTAAGGGGTTGGGTTCTTCACCACTTAGTATTTGTAAGACAGTCTTGCAAAGGAGATGTGGAAGGAGCCAGAAATGCTTTGAAAGAACAATTTTGAAAAGGAAGGATGGGTATGCAGTAAAAATAAGTGCTGGGAAGCTAAATAACCTGAGGTTTGAGGTTGACAGTTGTGTTCAGAGGCCCATAGAAAGAACTGTTTTTGCAGAGATAATGAGGAGAATAGGATGGAAATGTTACAGCATAAATAGTGTTTTAGAAAGTTTATAAGAAACACGGTGGAGAGCAAAAAGAGGTCAATGAGAGCCTGTGTACTTTTTGCTTGCTTGTTTAAAAATAAAAAGGATTTAAATACCAAAAAAGGAGTGAGTCATTAAGCAATTCATTTTTGCTGTACATTTATTACTGAGTGTGACTATTTGTCATACCATGGAGAAGAGATTTAAAAAGGAAACACCAAGGTCTTCTAAGACATTGGAACTATTCCTCTCATTCATTTTACTTTTCACTAACCTGTCTTAAATGTGAATTGCCAGTAGGTCCAAAGAAAGTTCTCCTTTTATAACAAATAAGAAAATACAATGGCCACTAGGCTGTGTTGTTATAGGTGTTCTTTGGCACAGAAATCAATCAGCAAGGCAGTAACTTGTCATTGCAGGCGCTCTCTTCTTAACAAGGTTTAAACATTTGTGATAATTATTCTGGGTCTAAACGGCAGGATTGCAGATTCCCAGGAGCTCAAATTCTAATGAATGAACAGATGCATAGAAGTAGTGGAAGGTTTATTGCTCCCTAACGGAAAGAGAGGAAGCAGGGGTGTTTCCAGGTCCTGTAGGATCATTATACCTCACTTTTACGACAAATCCTTATTCTAAGAAGTCTGCACACACATACATGGAGAAAGAACCTAGAAGCTCCAGCCTCGCCATCTTAAAATCAGGCCAAAAGATGCTCAAGAAGCCACTTGTTGAGCATGAAAGTCATTTGCTGGCTGATGACTAACTTTGCACATACAGTCAGTATTAGCAGCTGGATATTATACTTCTTGAGGATACAACCTTCATCCTCTCATGGCTCCATTTCCCTCTTGAAATTCCTATCGTCGTTCAGGCAGGGGTCCTGAGTTTTCTATATGCCTTAGCCCGATGTTTGGTTGCTATCAAACAGCTGAGTCATTGGTCACTTAGTATTTCAAACTAACCTGGTGACAAGTACAACAGAGACTATAGCTCTGAAATAAATGAACCTGGAGATTTTGAGTATCAGTGGCCCGAAATTTACATCAAAGTGAATGATAGATTAAAAACAGTGGTCGGATTTGGGAGGGCCCTTTCTACCCTGTCAGGTACCTCTCCTAGGCAGCCAAGTGAGAGTCAAACTGGTTCCTAGATTATTCAGTTGCTATGTGGGAGTGCATGCATGGAGCATTTGCTGCATGCATGGAGCATTTGCTGTGCCTGGGATCGCATGCGCCTGTTCCGAAGAGCTGCCTGACTCTCTCTTGGCACCTAGCACACCATCTATCAGTCACGCAGTACTAATGTCAGCAAAGTGTGCAGCTCCAAAGCTCCATGGTCTCTCTGCATAGTTGTGCAATCATCACCATCATCTGATAATATTTTATCTCCCCCCACCCAGAAAAAAAAAAAAAAACCTCTCAAGCATTTGTATCTTTTAACAGTCATCTGCAAGAGTTTTAGCAACTACCATGGGCTTCCTTTTTCTCTTCTGGACATTCCATGCAAACAAACAGGGTCACTGCTGGCTTTTTCCCTCCGTAAGTTTCATCCATGGTTTAGTATGTATAAGAGCCTAAGTTCTTTTCCTGGATGGATAGTATTTTGTTGTGTGGGCAACCACTCTGTCAGCAGATGGGCAGCTAAACTGCTTCTACTTGGAAGTTATTATGAATATTTCTTCCGTGAACATCTGTTTCATGCGTAAGTGTGGAGATGTGCTTTATTTCTTTAGATTCAGCTATATTACACCCAATAATTTTAAACAGTTGTCCCTGACAGTTCTAGATATCTATAGGGCTGATTCCTTTCCTTTGCTCCATACATAATCTGTTCTTGGCATGTAGCCAGAGTTCAGTAAACAAGCAACTAAACAGGCTATTTCTACATGAAGAGATTTGTCATAAGGCAATGGCTCATTTGACTATTGGGGATAAGAGATTCTTTCATCTCCTCACTGCAAGCTGGTGACTTGGGCACCAAGCAAACCAATGGTACAATTTCCAGTCTGGACAAAGCGGTCCATCTCAGACAGGACGAAAAGGTAGTAAAACAACAACAAAAGGTAAATAACTATTTTCTTGACCTTTTTCTTCTATTAGGCCCTGAATAGACTGGATAATAACAGAGGGAGCCCAATCTTCTTGAGGAGCCCACAGATTCGAATGTCAGTGTTATCTGGAACTATGCTTGCAGATGCACCCTGAAATAATTTTTAGTCTAGAAACCCCAAACCAACATTAAGTTGACTCAAAAATCCACCATCACATATGGGTAGGGCAAATCAGAGTTAAAATGAGATCTATGCAAAGCACACAGTCTTTGAAACCTTTCTCCTTAATATAAATCATTGATATATTCCTGGATTTTTTTTCTTGACTGGCACATTAGTCAATATACAAGAAGCTGTAATAGGGTGATTTGAATTAACACAATTCTTAGCAGTGAAGAAGCTTGATATTAATGAATAGTTTAATTTTAAAAAGATGACTCACCCATACCAATTTTAATATGTTCCAGATCCTCCTTTTTAATTTTAATTTTCAAATGAAACAGAATTATATTACTTTTCCTACGCAATTTTCTCATCCAGTCCCTCAAAGTTATCTTCTCTCAAACACCTCCCATTCCCCTTTAAGTCGATATCCTCCTTTTCTTTGGTTATTTTGTTACACACACACACACACACACACACACACACACACACACACACACGTATGTATGTATGTATGTATGTATGTGTATATATACAACTTTCTTAGTCTATTTTTGTGGTGTATATATGGTTTCAGAGCTGACCCATCTATTCATAGCTATAATACAATGGTTGACAAATATTTATGAAGTAAAGAGAGATTCATTTTGGCTCATGCTTCTAGAGGCTAAACCAAGGTCTCGTGTCTAATGGGCTTAAGGTGTCTGGTGAATGTAACACATAATAGAAGGAATGCGCATCAGAACAGTTGATCATTTATAATAGAAGGAATGCTCATCAGAACAGTTGATCATATATAATAGAAGGAATGCACATCAGAACAGTTGATCATATTTAATAGAAGGAATGCACATCAGAGCAATTGATCATATATCTAGATATCAAGGAAGGAGATAGGAAAGTATGTGAAAGAGGTCTTATAATCTACTTTAGGTATAAGCCAATAATTAATCAAATATCTTTTACTAGATCCCAACTCTCTTTAGAGGATCCATCATTTTCAATAGAGCCACCCTGATGATTGTGTTATTAAAATATGGACCTTTGGGAAAACAATTCAACATCCAAACATTAGTGCTAAGTTAATATTTATATAAATGTTTATCATTGACTAGAGTTAAGTATTACACAAATATATTTTCCTTCTTCATTGTGTGTGTGTGTGTACGTGTTTGTTTGTTGGGCCTTTGTTTTTGTTTTTTTTTTTTGACACAGAGTTTCTCCGTGTAACAATCATGGCTGTCCTGGACTCATTTTGTAGACCAATCTGGCCTTGAACTCACAGAGTTCCACCTGCCTCTGCCTCCTGAGTACTGGGATTAAAGGCATGTGCCACCATGTCTGACTTAGATAAGTATTTTAATAAATGAATTACTAAGACAAACAAACAAACAAACAGGAAAAGATGGACACCAGAACAGAGAGACCTATTATATTGCTTTGAGTTAATAATTCAGATTCTGTAAGCTTTGGTGTTATCATTTCTAAAGCAAGACAAACAACATAGCTTTTTCTTCAGGATTGTTGTTAAAACTAAGTAAAGTAACATTTGTAGAGATTTAATGCATAATCTGGTTCTTAATACAAGATCAACAAGCTGAGGTTGTCTTGGAATGGTGAACTCCAATCACAGTGATCAAAGTTTTGTTCAGTGGAAATGGGATTTGGTCACTTGAGTCTCTGAGCTTAGCCCATGATTTGTAAGGAGCAATTCTTCCTGTAACCTTGACATGGGAAACCTCAAAATAGCCTTTTCTTGATTAAAAAAGAATTCAACAGGCAAGGTAGGTACATGCAGGTTAGATGAGAGGGAGAAATGGGTCTACTGTTGCTGGACAAAATTAACAATTGGAAATGATTGCCTCTATCATTGTCCTCATCAAGTCAAACTATTAATCTTTAAGATAAGTCTGACTCAGAAAACTACAACCAATTATCTCTAAATGTTACTTTTTCACTTCTCCATCTATATGCCTAATAACATGGTGTGACTTCCTTCATTTCACAAGTAACAAAATCTGTTGGTTTTTTTGTTTTTGTTTTTGGTTTTTTGGACTCATAATGTCAACAAACTGTTAGGACAAGAAGAACTCCTAATCCATCCTGTCAAGTAATGAACTCCATTTTTTAAAGTAACGAGCATTTTGCATGGATTCCTGCAGCTTTCGCTTGCACTGTGCAATTCTTCAGCATGCTCTTATCTGAGCGCTGAGGAGATAAGTCACTTGGTTGAGGGCTTCCTTTCAAACACAAAGACCTGAACTCAATCTCCAGGATCCAAACTTCTTTTTAAAAGCTGGCCATGGGATGAGCTTATAATCCCAGACCTAGGGAGGAAGAGAGAGGAGGATCTTTGAAGACTATTGGCTGCCAGTCTAACCAACTTGAATAGTTTCAGTTTAGTAAGAGAGCCTGTCTCAAAAGCAAGATGAAAACCACACTCAGAATGACAGATGAGGTTGTCCTTTGGCCTCCACTACACCCACAGGTGTACATGTGCACCCCTCCACTCACATAGACATACATGTGTCTACAATTTAATTCTTTCAGGTAAGATTCATGCTTCCCTGCTCTCTCCTTTTGGAAAGTGATACTTATTGTATATTAGATGTTTATTAGGTTGACACAGTTCTTGAGATCTGTCACTTTCTCTCTCTCTGGCTTAAGAGTTGATTGGTAATAGCTTTCCCATAAAACCATACAATATTGCTTATTAATATATATATATATATATTATAAGTAATGTTCTAGAAGAGTATAGAGCATACTGTTTATGGTATGCCTGTAGAGAACGCTGAGCAGCAGGGTTGGGTACAGCTGCAGTGGGTTGAAAGAATGTTAATGGTTTCTATATATAATTTGATATTACTTTTTTATTTTTCAAACAATGACCTGACATTAACTTTGTACTTGAAAACCAAAATGTATGTGCCTTGGGAAACTCATCTGGCTCCTTTCAAGCATTTACTTTGCATTTTTTGAATGCATTTCCCCTTTATCTAGGTCATCGCAGTTTTCTGCTTTGCATATAAAACACATTAAAAAAAAAGATCTCTCTCAGACTAGACTCCAGAATGTTTTTATTTTCCTCCTTTTCCTGTACTTATGATTTGTAAAATTCAATCCTAGAATACCAAAGCTAAATAAAAGTCAGTGATAACACTAAATTCTCAATATAGAGATTTAGTAGCATCCATTAATCCCAAATCATGTGCATTTTATCTATATACCATGTCCAAAAAAAAAAAAAAAGTATTTGGTAACATGTGTGGACTTGAATTAGTAAATACTAACTCCTAACAATACTGTTTCCAAAATAGGCATTTCAGCATGGACACATTTCTTTTTACTCATGCTTTGCATAGGAAATGACAGATAAAATCAATGTTTATTTTACTTTTTATGATTTCCATAATAATAGATGCAGTAAAATAAGTAGAATACAAACATCCTGACACTCAGTGTTCTGCCTCAGTAAGATTTTTAATTAAAGGGGAAAATGCATGTTCATCATTTTGTTAATTTAATGTTAGATTTTGTTGCCACGTGCCTTTGTATAAGCTTCTATCAATCTATGTCTAAAATATAATTGTTCCCAGTCAAAAAGCCTTAAAATGTTGAAGTGAGTGATACTATAAAACAAACAAACAAACCAGCAACATTGCTTAAGTTTCACTTAGAATATGGCTTGGAAACTTCAGAGGTTTAGGTAAATTTATATTAGCTTTTGTTTTAATATCACAATAACATTGCTGTACAAGCTGTTTTAATTTGAAGTTATCTTTATGATCATTATTTTCTAAGTTAAATTATAACTTTTAACTTGCTTAAAAAGAATAAATATGGCCTGGGGATATGGTTCAGGTGGGAGAGTATTCGTCCAGCATGCACAATCCCCTGAGTTCAGTTATAAGCATCACATAAGCTCAGAATGATAGTTCATACCTGGAATCCTAGCACTTGACTGTTAAGTCAGGAGTGTCAGGACCTCAGCAACAGCCTGACCTGTATGAAACTTTGTTTAAAAATACAACCAAAAGTTCATATCGTCTTTCTAATTTTGGAGACAAAATCAGAATCGTAGAGAAGATATCTATCTAAAATTTATTTTATTTAAATGTATTTAAGTTTAATGTTCAAAGAAAACATTTACTATCCATTACTATTATTTAATTAATTTAAAATAGCATTTTAAAAGTCTTTAAGCTAATAATAAAAGTCTTTCATTTAATAATTTAATACATATTTTCTAGTGATTAGTAAGAGTGTGACAGCCAGCACGATAGGTGTTTTAGGATATACATTGTTTCAAAAATATTTACTGGGCATCTTCTCCATGACAGTCTATAGTCTCAAGACTCAGAGTACAACATAGACCATTCCAAAACAGTTTTGAGTTAGGAATATATTTTGGTGCTAGAGAGCTTCTCTAAGATGAGAAAGACTCTGGGTTCAATTTCTAGTGCAATTAGAAAACAAGGCAACCAAAAAATTTTGATCACTCCTTTGTCCCAGATATTATTCTTGGTACTATACTAAGAATGAGTTCACTGAAGATAATATTTTCCAACACTGAACTTATTTTCTAGCCGATGAAGACAAAAATATTAACTAAATAAGATGTTTTATGAATGATAAATGTTAAGAGGAGACATGAAGCACAATGGGGTGTGTATGTGTGTATGAAATGAAATGAAATACAACTTTAGTAAGCTTGTGAAATAAATAGGCAGGTCTTCCAGATTTCTGGAGTAGAGAATCTCTGACCTCTAACTGAAGGGAAAGTCTCTTAAATAAGAATGTGTCAGTGTTTTCAAAATAACAAGGAAGTCACTATGGCTGCTGTGGAGAGAATGAGAGCCTTTGTAATTGATTGTAGACAGCCATATTGAAAGAATTTGGACTTTCATAGTAAAAGGAAAAAAAAAGGTATGGAATTGTTTTTCAGCTATGACATGATACAACCTGATCTATATTTCAGTAGCACTAATCTTTTCTCATTGTTTTTATGTACAGCAACAGGGGAAGGGAAAGAGAATGTAGACTAGCTAGAAAATGCCTGTATTCAGAGCTTGTGTTGGCTTTGTTCATGGTGGTCAAGTGGGAAAGCACTTAAGTACTTTTCAACATCAACTCCACATATGGAGGGAACTCCATATACATAGGTTGTCACATTCTTTGTGCTGTAGTGGAAGCATATCTTATGGTTGAAATGGGAACAGTGAGGAAGTTAAAGAAGAGGGCTTGGAGTTGGAGACATGACAGCCCAGCCCACCAAACAGAGAGAAGACAGTGCTCTGGGAAAAACAGCAAAGTGAGTCTTGGAAGGTTTCCATGAAGCCTTTCTGATAAGAGTGCTCAAGGCACAGCTGCCCTTTCAGTCTGGGTAGTTTCACCTTTGTATATATTCCTGTATAAGATGCATTGAATTGTAAGAATGAACTGTGGATAAAGATAGCTTCTCAGAGAGCCTCTGCATATTCCAGGAAGGATACTACTCAAGACCACCCCACGAGTTGTCAAGAGTTATGATAAATGCTTATGAACAATATTTGAAAGTATAGTTTTGAACTTCTTACATTATTTTGAAGATAGTATCTCATACAATAGCTGCAACTATTCATTTTATAAAGGAACCCAAGATGTGTATGATGGTGAATGTCTGTAATTCTAGCATTCAAGAGGCTGAGGTGAGAGGATGAAAACTTCTCTCTCCTTCTTTCTCTAACCTGGACTCTAGAGAAAGATGTTATTTTACAAAATCACATGCTAGTTCTTAAAGCACATCAAGTCTATTCTTCCTTGGAATCCTACTCCAACACCCTAGAATTTCATCTTTCTTGAGCTGTACCATATCTACACTACCAGGATGGAAAATAGACTGATAATATTGACCCATGTGATAATTTACTTGGGGTAATACTATTCCAGAAACAAAAATCATTAAGATTTAAAACTCATATGTAAAACGAATCATACTTAATGAATTCTAGTTATAAGATATCACAATTATTTTTTATTATTTTATTATTACTAATGTGAGCAATGACCAACAAATGGAGGTTGTTTTTGTTGTTTTGAAGCAGTATCTTCTGTTCTAACAGCATCTACTGTTAGAAGCAGCATCAATGTAAGTGCCATTGGAAGCATTATTGATTGTGATAAGAAAGTTATGAATGGAGGCTGGAGGAGTTAGTTCGAAGTTAGTCTTTTCCTAGAATGGGTGAGGCTGTGAATCCAATGTCTAGCAACACACAATAATAACCACAGTGATAATGTTACACTTTAATCTTAGAAACTTAAGGAGCCGAAGCTC
Source organism: Lophiomys imhausi (assembly GCA_907164525.1). Taxonomy (NCBI): domain Eukaryota; kingdom Metazoa; phylum Chordata; class Mammalia; order Rodentia; family Muridae; genus Lophiomys; species Lophiomys imhausi. Next base: position 3,841,421 of record CAJQZJ010032332.1, read on the forward strand.
CTTAAGATTAGAACCTGTTTGAGGCCAGCCTGGATTATATAGTTATTTCCAGGCCCTTTGTGGTTGTACAGTGAAGTCCCATGTCAAGAAAGAAAGAAAGACAAAGCAAAATTAGAATAGGATGTAGCTGCTGAGTAGATGGCCTGGTGGTTAGAGTGTGTACTGCTTTTAGGAGAGACCCTAGTGTTTTTTTTTTTTTCCAGCACCACTTCTGGTGGCTCACAACCACATATAACTCCAGCTCCAAGGAATCTGATGCCTCTGACCACTGTGGATAACTGCATGTATGTGCATGTGCATATGTGCTTGAACATGTGTGCACACACACATACATGTGCACACACATATAAATTAAGCAATGATAAAATTAAAACTTAAAAAACACAATAGGAAGATTTTTACCCTTATAGCTGAAATGAATCAAAAGCAAAATTTTTGCTCTTATTTTTCCCTTGATACAAACACAGGCTCAAGAATGCACTCAGTGGCAAAACTTGACATATTAAAGGATTCTCCCCCCCCCCCCCTCAGAATACTGGAAGAAGTATTGCCAAAGGAAAATGGTTGTGTCTACCTGAGTCTCCTATGATCGCGGAAGAAGTGGCTGATTAAAAAAAAAAAAAAAAAAGGTTAGTCTTTCTGGTAATAGAAATGCGATCTCAATCTCAAAGTGACTGAAAAGAATCTGAAAGGTTGAAGCTTACAATGAAATATTCCCAACAAACAGACACTAAGTTATAAAATTGTTTGCTAAGTAAAATGAAACATGGAATTGGAAATTAGGTAAGGTATTTATTAAATGTTTAAAAACTACTGTAAATTGTTTGAATCTGAGAGTTTTATTTAGCTCTGAATTTTTTTTTGTTTGTTTTTTAGTGTTAGGAGAAGTATGCTTCACTGAGATTGTGTAGACAACAAATGTGGACATTATTCTAAACAGATACAGTTTTTTGAATTTGACTAAATTAGGAACTTCTTTTTATCACTGGTATAAAATTATATAGATAGGTTTCACTTATATTTTTATTCACCATATAAATACAGAATAATTAACAGTCCTCAAATTATTTTTAAGCCCATAGGAACTGCTAATCAAATAAAAATGTTCTACTATTAAATTCCCTTGTTCGAGTTGTTGTTGTAGCTGCAGATTATCATGTTATCCAGAGATAAATTAAACAAATGGAGTTAATTTATTTAAATATATTTGTTTTACAGGTTATCAGATAAGTTTATTAATACCTACATGGATTGAAGTTCTCTGAAGAAATGTATGTTGAAAGTCTTACGGACTAGCTGTCTGACTAGAATTCATGATTTTTGAGAGATAGAATGCTGCACATTGAGAGCCAGGATATCTTGGGCTACCTTTAATCCTTTTTTTGATAGCCATCTATTACAAGTCTCTGTATGTGACTATTTTTGTGATGAACATCTTTGTGCTAAATCATTTGAATGTATCTCTTAGCCTACCAGAAGTTCTCACCAGCCTTAATATAGAGAAGATGATAGCATCTAAAACTTAGGGCAGGTTTTCCTGCTCTGCTCTTGCCCACCTAGATGATGTTCTTACCAGAATATTGGTAAACACATTGACTTTTGTCTGACTTTGTTCTGTGCCTGTAAAACTTCATGTAACTTCTTCCTCTGTGGAAAAGTTCATGACAGTAAGGTGAATCTATGTTCTTAAACCCAGGTCACCCATATTTGGCACAGGATAAGTTATTTCTTAATCCTTCTACAGCAAGAACTGTCTTTCATGTCAACACCTCATACAGAGGGAGTCAGGAGGGAGGGGCACACTGTCAGGAATATCTGGAATTAGGGGCGGCCTGTGGAGAACTGACCCAGATGGATAACCAGGCAGACAAGAGAATTCTTTTTATTTTTTATTTTGAGAGGAAATCTTAAATGTTTGAGGATTGGAGGGAAGACAGACAAACAAGCAAAACAAACATCATCAACAAAAAAAATCCACCACGAACTGGTTGGGGTTTTGTAAATTTCGTAATTTCTGAAATTGTTTGACATTATCTTAGGAAGTTTGAATACCGGGTGATGAGCTGAACTTAGCATTGAAATAAAAATGACATCCACATTTGTATGTATAAATCATATGTATGTGGGCAAGCACCTCAATATCTATTACACTATACAACCGAAAGTCATATGGGGCACACTCGCGGGTATAATGAGACAAGAGAATGTGGGTACTTGAGAAAAAAGAGCACATAAACAGGTCAATAAACGTGAGATAGAACCGTCTACATTAATGGCTGCTAAACAACTGTGGAGCAAAAGGGCAGAAAGAACCACTTTATACACTAGAAGGACTGAATCAAAAACAAACCAACAAAAAGGGCTGCTTTTATCCCTATCATCAAGGCTGCAATGTAAATCAAACGAATATATTCCTAGTAAGGTGTAAAATGCATCATCATCTCAGACCGCCTTTGGGCATTTAATAGGAGAGTTAAACATATATCTGTTCTTTGACCCAAACATATGTACTTCTAGTCACCTACCAAACAGAATTGTAAACATGCATTCACACAAAAATTTGTACAGGCATATTCATTGGAGCCTTGTTCATGATAATCTGTGAGAAGAATTCTGAGTCCTTGCAAGAAAACTTCAAGAAAACAAGGCAAGAGTCTTGTGACAATTTCATCAAAACATGGAATTGTTCTTGAATTATGTTTTCATGCCCCTCTAGCTGTAGTACATAGTGAATTTACTTCAGATTACTCATTATAACTGGCTATTGTTATTTGTTTACATGTCTCTATGGGAAAACATGTTTTTGCCATGTAAGGCTTCTCTTCCATGTAGGACTTGCACTTGTGATTACACACTTTATCATGTAACTCCTCTTAACCCTCAGAGTATAAGTTGTTTGATACTCTCAATAGAGTTGACTATTACATGGAATTTTAGTTTGCCTCATTTTTCAGCTTCATTCTCTAGGTCCCATAGCTTCTACAGTGGTAAACAATACACACACACTGATTCTGCTTTCTAAAGTCAGGTAAGTGCATGGTGAGAGATAATAGAAATTGCTCAAGTTGGGGTATGGGTGAGGATAAAATGGATTTGACTGAACTGGTTTGAAGAACTTCCTGAGATGCTGGTGATATTTTGTAGCTAGGTGCTGGTTTCGTGATGTATAGAATTATTAAAATCTGACAATCTACTCATTGTCAGGCATTCATTATGCATCAAGTCAATATGTGAATGCTGCCTGTCTGTAATTCTAGTACTTTGGAAGCTGAGGTGAGAGAATCATAATTCTAAAGCCAGCCTGTAAAGCAAGACTGTATCTCATAAAAATTTCTATATCAAGAAGGAATAATTATTTTCACTTTTGTGTGTGTAATAAATTTAAGTGTGTATATGTGTGAGCACTGAGCACATGTATCACAGTGTTGATAGGAAGTCAGAGGACAACTTTATAGGCATAGTTCTCTCCTACCTGGGGATTGAACTCAGTTTGTTGGGCCTTGGGGGGAAGCAATTTTACCTGTTGAGTGATCTTACTGACCCAAGAAACAATAATTATTAAATGGATTATAATATGTAGAATTCATAGTTTATGATATGCACTCTGATTAAAACCACAGAATGTATATGACTAGTAAATGACATAAATGATATTTGAAGCAAGACCTGTTGTAAAAACACACACTATTTCATAATCAGTGAATAGCTGTGACAGTCCATTAAGACTAAGAGAATGGAGTTTAGAATTTGCAGATGAAAATATGGAGCTATTGAGTATGCAATTCAAAAGACCAGGAGCTGGTATCTGAAGTTTTATTTATAAGAATTAATATGATTTCGAGAGAAGAACCAAGGGATTGTGAGTTCAATATCAAACCCAAACAATGTCTGTTACCTAAATCATCTCAATGCAATTTGAAGAAGCCAAATATCTGAGGCATGTGTCTGTTGGTTAAATCATTTTATAATTGTTTCTTTTGGTACCATTAAAACCATCAAAAGTGATTAGACCAGGAGGTTAAAAAGGACATTCTTTTTTTAAAATATTTATTTATTTCTTCAGGTTACATCTCCATCATAGTGTCCTCTTTCTACGCCCCCCAGTCCCACTTTCCCACTCTCCCTATCCCTTACATCCCACTCCTTCAGAGTAGAGTGTCCCTACATATCAGTCCCCCACCCCAGTTCAGCAGTCATATGAGGACCAAGAGCCTCCTCATACAGTGGGGGCCTACAAGACAGCACCACTAGGGCAAAGTGTCTCATTGACAGGAAAAAAGTCTATGTTCATGTTCCCTTTGGTGCATTGATTGTAGTATAGTTATCCTGTAATATATGGCTAAAATCCTACTATAAGTGAATAGATGCCATGTGCATCCTTCTGAGTATGGGTTAGCTCACTCAGGATGAGCTTCTCTAGTTCCATCCATTTGGCTGTAAATTGCATGATTTCCTTGTTTCTGATGGTTGAGTAGTATTCCCTTGTGTAGATGTACCACAGGTTTTTTTTTTTTTAATCCATTCCTCGGTTGAGGGACATCTGAGTTGTTTCCACTTTCTAGCTATTACAAATAAGGCTGCTATGAATATAGATGAGGAAACTTCCTTGTGATTTGGTGAGGAATCATTTGGATGTATACTCAGAAGTGGTATGGCTGGGTCTTGAGGTAGAGTTATTCCAAGTTTTCTAAGATATCGCCAGATTGATTTCCATAGTAGTTTTTCTGTTGACACCTGTTAAAATAATTATTCAGATTTCTAAAAAAAGCAAATGTAGAAAAATGGAGAATAAATACGCTTTTTGAAAGAACAGCCTAACTAGTCTTGGAGCAAATGATACTGATACATAAGTGCCTAGAAGGCATCTTTCTATAAATGAGTTTCTATACTTTAAAATATACTATATGAATTTCTCTTGATCTTTATCAGAGTGCTCACTTTTTCTATAGAAGGTTCATTTTTTTTTAGAGTTTGATGACATTTCCTCCCTCATGAATCACACATTTCTTTTAAAAGAAGTGAACCAATAAATTTTATTGACCAAAAACATGAGTTTGTGTATAAGTAGAAAATAAATGGCAAGCATATTAGTTAAGACAGGATAGGCCATACATGGTAAAGTTTGTCCTGAAACTTCCAAAATTTTATATATATATATATATATATATATATAGCAAAATTTATTTCTCATTCAAATCATCTGAGGCATGTTAGGAGCATCTCTAGATGTCTTTTATCCCAATGGACTGTGAGTATCTGTGTGGTTTGTATCTGACAGCTCTGTTCTCTCAGAAGGAGGTGGTGGTTATTTTCTATCAAGAGGTGCATCCTCTCCACTTCCACCCTTCCAGTCAGATTTTGTTCTCACTGTTCATCTCCCTACAAAGAAAATCGGAAGAATCTTTCTCAATACCTAAGCACAGGAAATAATATAACACACAGGTATAGCATTGTATGTGCCATAGGGAAGTTTTCATACAGTGAGAAGGACACTAAAAGAGAAGTTAGCAATGTACAAAGGAACTTTAGCCAATTTCAAGAAACAACTAGAATATCCCAGCTTGTGGGAAAACTTAAATCTTGAAGTTCTGGAGAATGGTAACAGATTTAAGAGCTGTGAATAGAGTAATTCAACCTACGGGTCTTTTGCAGCCTGGTATACCTTTACCTTCTCTATTACCAAAGTCATGGTCATTAATATTGATTAAAATTGATTTAAAAGATTGCTTTTTTTTCAATTTCATTGCATAAGAATGTTAGGGAAAGGTTTTCTTTCTCTGTACCTAATCTTAATAACATCAGACCAATCAAGAAGCATCGCTGGAATGTTTTCCAAAGGGAATGTTGACTAGTCCAAATCTGTGTCAATATTTTGTACAAAACCATTAGAAATAATTTGTAAACAATTTTCTCAATCTATTACATATCATTATATGAATGATATTTTGTTTGCTGATTCTGACATAGTTACTTTAGAGAAATTAAGGAAATGCAAAGAGTTCTGCCACTACTGGGGTTAAAAATTGCTTCGGCAAAAAATACGAAGAGGAGATCCTATTAGCTATATGGGTTATAAAATAAGTCAACAGAGAATAAGATCACAAAAGGTACAGATCCATAGAGATCAATTGAAAACTCTTAATGATTTTCAAAAATTGATGGGAGATATTAATTGGCTGAAGCCTACCCTTGGATTAAGTACTTTTGAGTTAAGTAATTTATTTCAAATAATACAAGGGAATTCAAATATAAACAGTCCAAAATGTTTAACTTCTGAAGCATAGAGGTTCATGGTAGAAGGAGCCTACAAGACAAGAAGCAAGGAGCAGGAAGAGGGAGACATGCCATGGGTTAGAGAAAAGAACGTCATTCCATGTGGCCTGGAACATTGGCCTAGCATGGAGAATAGCCTTCCAGGGGATGTACGTATATATGGGGTCATATTTGGGGAATAGAATTAAGAGATAGCTTAGATGGGCTAAAATTGCTCAATCCAGGGCAAGTCTTGTTAAAATTCATCAGGTCTCTGTATGTATGTATGTATGTATGTATGTATGTATGTATGTATGTATGTATTTATTTACTTTTTAATAATTTATTTTTTATTTCTTCAAGTTACATCTCGATCACAATCCCCTCCCTACTCCCTCCTCCAGTTCCACCCTTAAACCCTCTTCCCCCTCAAAACCCCACCCTCTTCCCCCCTTTTTTTTAAGTTTAAGGTATATATTTTTCCCCCAAACAGCTCCCCCTTTCAGTCCAACAAATGGTTCTTTCTCTTATAACAATAAATAAAATACAAAACAACAGAAATAAATAGGCCACAATTATGAGAGTTATATGGCTTAGCATACATTCCCAATGTCCAGTCCATATGCATTTGGCACCTGACTTTAACATTCTACTATCTAACCATCTCCATGAGTTTAAAGTTCTATATCTAACTCAGGTTTCATACTAACTTGCAATACAATTTTAAAAACATCTTCTTAGATCCAGAACACACTCTTGATTCCTAAACAACTCAAAATTTAACTATGAGACTCTAGCTACCTATTCTTTAATACCTCAGAGACCTGAGAGGGATAAATATATCTGATTATATAGGAAGTGCAGGGCCCGCAGCTTCCAAAACTAAGAAATGACATACGAGTGGCTGCCTGGTCAGTTCCCGTTTTCTCTCCATACATTACAGCATCAATCTTCAGCCATTTGGCCCCGTTTCTCTGACAGACATTGATTGTAGAGCAGGAATTACGAAGGACTTGCCTACCCTGTCTTGGCAGAGCTAGGCTGTCACCTTACCTGCTTCGAAGTTTATTTATTTATAATGGCAGTTTAAGGAATACCTCACCAACCAATTAATGATAATCTAAATACTAAGTATATAATTTAATTTATTTTTTCTACAAATGGTGCCCAATGTAATTTAATTAATTATTTCTATAAAGGTCTCAGTTAATTCATTCCATATGAATGATCTCCCAATTTTTCCTTTGTTGTCTTTATAGGTTTCAGATTGTCCTTCTATTTAGTCCACATTATTAACTCTCAAACTTCATCCTCCAGAAAGATCTGAATGCTTTTCTAAAGGATAGCAGAGTTACCATGAGGAATGTGACTGAGAGCAATTCCCTGTCCTTCACATTTCTAAAATTTTAATTGAGTTATATGCTATTCATCTCTCTTAGTAACTTGGGTTAGGAAAATGCTACTTAAAAACTTAGAGCTAAGGTAAAATACATGAAAAACGTGGTGTTAACCCATGCCTTTAACTTCAGCAGAGAAGGGAAGAGCACTATAGAGTTAGTGGTCTTATAAATTCTAGAGTTACACGGAACAGGGAGGTGAGGGTGCACACCCTTAATCCCATCATTCAAGAAGAGTACACCCTTAATCCCAACACACTAGAGACAGAAACAGGCAGATCTCAGAGCTCAAGGTCAGCCTGATACAAAACAAACTCTAAATAGAGAAAAACTTGAATCCAGGAGTGGTGGAACACATCTTTAATCCCTTCAGATGGGAACCACAGGTCTTTGATCCTAATAATTAGAATGCAGAGACAGACACATAGGATTTGGAAGGACCTAAGTTTAAAAGCTACTTACAAAAGACCTACTCAATACAAGCAAATTGTCCTTTGAGATCTCAAAATATATACACTAAAGCTTGTTTAGCTCCAAAATAACAAAATAATTTCTTCTTTAACCAGATTGAAAGATAATACTTTATATATTGTCAAAAAACCAAATTTGCTTCAGGAGAAATATTACCTAACCCCCCCCCCAAAAAAAAAATAAAGGGTAATTGTCCCAGAGTTGGGATTAGGGCAGGGCTCTGTTCTTATCTTTCCAGGAGATTCAAAGCATCCATTCAAGGAACTCAGGGACAACTGGACAATGGAAACCTCAACAGAAAACAGAATCAGACACCAAAGAAGACGAGTGGCCCAGATGATTCAGCCTTACAGACTCCCTCAATAGCTGTTTCCATCAAAAGTCTACAACCACAACAACTCAAAATCACTAAGACCGTTCAGCTCTACACACTGCCCCAGCCAGAACTTCAGTAAAGCCTGGAAGATCAGCTTCTGCCTACAAACTCCTTAGGACATCTAAACAGCTGAGAACAGAAGGACTGAACATAAAAGCATTGTACTAACATTTTTAACCATTTTTCCATTTTGGTTCGGGCCCCAAACAGGTTTACTACGACCCGAATCAGCAGGAAGTCATTTTAAGAGAGCGACGTCCCATGCCCAGAGGGTGGGGAGGGTGTTTCTCTGCCCCCCTTTTGGTTATTTGAAGGATAACTGAAAACTTTGTTATTTAGGGGAAGAGACTACAAGCTGTTAAATGGTCTTGTTAAATGGGTTTTGGAGGTTAGACCCAGGGACTTCCTTCTTTTCCTTTGCTGTATCCTTCTTTCTCTCCTATGTAGGAGTGCACGGACTTGAGAAAAATGAGACATAGATATAGTATGGGAAGGACCAAGAAGAAGGGACAGATTATTGAATATGCCCTTATACCTTTGTATATTGATACAAAATTAGTATTATATTTGCCTAAAGTGGTATTGACCATTGTTTATTGTGCAAAATTAAGATTGTATTGGACTACATCGGTATTGATCTTTGTACATTGATACAAAATTAAGATTATAGTTGGCCGCAATGGTACTGACCCTGTATATTGACATAATATTAAGATTGTATTGGACTACATAGGCATTGATCTTTGTATATTGATACAAATTAAGAGTATATTTAGCCACATTGGAATAGATCTTTGTATATTGATACAAAATTAAAGGTAACACTTCCTAATGGTATTGTACCTAGAGATACTTAACAATGAAATGTGAAGCTCTGGCCTCTTGATACCAACCGTCTTAAACCGTTTAGGATAGTTAAGAAATACAAACTCCTAGTCATGCAAGCGTATCACTTTGTTAGCTAGTATGACAGTCTATCACAGATATTATCTAAGCTACTCAGAAATCAAGTTGCTAAAAGAGACAAGCAACATTTGCTTATCTAAATATAAGAGATAAATAGGGCATCTTCAAAAATCCCAAGAGATCTGCAGAATATGGCATTCAAAGATGTTGTCTTAAATTAAGATTTTTTTTTGATATCGAGACATATCAGCTCCTGACAGCACCCCCTATTCTACTCCAATTAGAAGATAAGCATCGAAGAATCTCCAGTGTGAGATGGTTGAATTAGTGGCAAGCCTATCTCTTGGCATGAAAAAACCCCTTGCTTCAACTGCAGACAGATTGCTGTCCAAAAAGGACAAAACTTGGTAGCAGGGAAGTCGACAGCCTAACTCTGCCAAGACACGTAGGTAAGTCCTTCATAATCCCTGCTCTACAATAAATGTCTGTCAGAGAAACAGGACCAAAAGGCTGAAGATTGATGCTGTAATGTATGGAGAGAAAATGGGAACTGTCCAGGCAGCCACTGGTATGTCATTTCTTAGTTTTGGAAGCTGCAGGCCCTGCACTTCCTATATAATCAGATATATTTATCCCTCTCAGGTCTCTGAGGTGGTTGAAGAATAGACAGCTAGAGTCTCTTAAATTTTGAGTTGTTTAGGAATCAAGAGGGCGTTCTGGATCTAAGAAGATGTTTTTAATAGTGATGCAAGTTAGTATGAAAGCTGAGTCAGATATAGAACTTTAAACTCATGGAGATGGTTAGATGGTAGAATGTTAAAGTCATGGGCCAAATATGTATGAACTGGACATTGGGAAGGTATACTGGGCCATTTAACTCTCATAAATGTGGCATATTTATTTCTGTTGTTTTGTGTAGTATTTACTGTTATAAGAGAAGGAACCATTTGTTGGACTGAAAGGGGAAGCTGTTGGGGGGAAGAGGGTGGAAGGGTGGGATAGGAAGGGGGAATAGGGAAGGGATTGTGACTGAGATGTAACTTGAAGAAATAAAAAAATAAAGTATTAAAAAAAAGAAAATGCTACTTATATATATTATTTAAAGCAAAAATACGTAAAATTTTCAGATTTTGTATGTTGTGTAAATTTTATATTAATACCACATCTTTGGACCATGAAAGTGGATTTCTGGGAGAATGAGTTGTAAAAGAAAGCTAAAATACATGTTTATAAGTAAATGATAATCAGCCGGGTGTGGTGGCGCACGCCTTTAATCCCAGCACTTGGGAGGCAGAGGCAGGTGGATCTCTGTGAGTTCGAGGCCAGCCTGGTCTACAAAGCAAGTCCAGGACAGCCAGGGCTGTTACACAGAGAAACCCTGTCTTGAAAAAACCAAAAAAAAAAAAAACAAAAACAAAAAAACAAAAAACAAAACAAAACAAAAAAAATAAGTAAATGATAGCCTTAGCTGACATTCCTTATCCTTAAACCTTCCTGTTAGGAAAGTAGTTTTTCAAGTCTTCTCATGATTTACAATTATGAGAAAATGTATTAGTAAGCACTAAAGACATAAAAAAGGAAATTTCATTTTTATTTAAAAATCATCTGTATGGAAATTAAACTACAAACTGCAAAACACTCTGAAATCCAAAGAGAAATCAACAAACATACGATGTAAAAGAAATGGAAACACAACATATTGAAACATATGGGATTAACAAGGAAAGTTCTGAGAGAGAAGTTTATAGTAATAAATACTTACATTAAGAAAAAAATCTTAAATAAGCTCAGGATAAAACTCAGGAATAAGAACAATACTTTAAAAATCAATATCAGCAGAAGGGAGGGAAAAGCAAAGATCTCAGCAGATAAGTTGAACAAAGTCTATATAAATAATAAAATAAAACTACAATAAAAGGTGATCACTAGAAAGATAAGATAGGTAAACTTTTAGGTAGATTAATAAAGAAATACTATTATACATGAAAGAAGCATTATAATGTACACTATTTAAATATGAACTATCAAAGCAGATGTTTATAAATATATATACATATATGGCATCTGATTACATTACCCAAAAGGCATGAATAAATTCTTAGAAATATACAATCTGTGAAGACGGAATCAGACAAAACCAAATAAAGAGATTAAATCAACAATTGAAAACTTCCCAGTCACTCTGGGCTGGGAAGCAGGTAGACTAATTGTAGATCTTCACCTCTCTCTTCTCCCCATTAAAACCAAAACTCCATTCTCATCTCTTGCTCTACAGAACACTGTTTGCTGCATCCTCCCATTCCTCTTTGTCCTCATCTCCACCTGATTCTGTAGACCTTCTGCTCCAACCATCCTTCCCACTTATCCTGTTATTATAGCACCTACTCCAGCAGGCATTAAGTGAGAATCCACCAGACCACCCTGCCAAAGAAGCAAGTAGGCTAGAGAAATACCTGACACTGCTTGGGTGACCAAAAACCAGAGACTAGATAGACTAGATACCTAGGGTAAAACCAAACACTACTGGTCTAAAACAATGTATCAATAAATTTCTACCTAATAATATTCTTCTATACTAATAAATCAGTGCCTTATTCAGCTACCATCACAGAGGCTTTCTTCTGCAGAAGATGAGAACAGATGCAGAGATCCACAGTGAGGCATCACACACACACACACACACACACACACACACACACACACACACACACAGACACAGAAAGGGGGGGTTCATTGAACATGCAGTTCTATATTCTATAGCTGTGTGTTCAATGAACTATCAAATTCCTCTCCTCAGAGCTCAATGAACCTCAAGAAACAGGAGGTAGAAAGACTATAAGAACCAGAGGGGATGGAGGATAACAGGAGAACAAGGCCCTCGGAATCAACTGAGGAAGGCTCATAAGAATTCACAAAACTGAAGCGGCAAGGACAAGGTCTACACCAAGTCTACACCAGACCCTCTGTGTGTATAACATAGCTTTCAGCTTAGTATTTATATAGGACTCCTAAGCGTATGGACAAGTGGGTCTCTAATTCCTGTGCCTGCTCTTGGGTCACTTTTCTTTCTGTTGGGTTGCCTGGTCCAGTCTCAGTGTGATGGTTTCTATTTTATCTTATTATATTTTATTTTATTTTTTCGTGTTTGGATGTTATCTCTTAGAAGCCTGTTATTTTCTAGTGAGAGACAGAAATGGAATGGATTCAGAGAGGAGGTAGGGAAATGCTTGGAGGAGTGAAGGGAGGAGAAAGTGTAATCAGGATATATTGTATGAGTAAAGAACTTATTTCCAATTTAAAAAAGATTTAAGTAATACTAATGCTAAGGTCTAGATTTACTTCTATCAGGATAAAGATATTAAAAGTTTCTTCATAGAAACCAATTTGAAAGACTTATTCTGTATATACAACGATAATGTAGACTTCTTACAGACTAAGAATTGATTGACATTAGCTTATCTCAATAAGATCTTTGCAACAGTTATTTCTGTTACTTGTACAAATATAAAAGTATTAAACTTTTCACAAACCCACTAAAGATGTTGAGATAAGTGATTTTTCATTACATTTCTTTTGTATGTGTTATATGTAACAAAATGCTGGGTGATTCTTATTATTGAAGAAGTTAATTGTCATGTGATAAATAATTTTTTACAAAATGATTATTACATCAGTGACAGCCTCATATTGTGTTGGGTGTATTGTGAATTCAGCAACATTGATTACTTCTGAAGCCATTGATTTTTAAGAGTTAAGCCAATACTAAATTTATTAAGGGTTAAAGAAATAGCCTTGAAACAAAGAAGAGAAGATTGGTATACATCATGAATCGGACCAAAGAAAATTGCAAAAACTTCCCCTGCCACAACAGTGAGATTCAAGCTGTGATTACTTATAATTATATTCATTTGATTGCTGAGTATTTGTCAGAAATAGTCTTTACTGCTATGCCATTAGATGAGAAATTCTAGTCACGTTGAGTATTTCTTTCAGGACACATGGTTTTGATGACTTTGGTCCTCCTTCTCTTTCCTTTTGTCTTGGAGGCCATGATGCAATAATCCGTAAGAATAGGGAGATGATGAGGCTGAATGGAGCAGCTGTGTGATTGACCACTGTAGTGGTCGAGTCCCAAGGACCAAATCAGCTAACTGGGGCGAGGATTAGCACCCTGGAAGTGCTGATTGATGAGTACCGCCTTTCCTCTGCTCCAACACACCACCAGGGAGCATCTGCAGAGCAAGATTGGAGTGCGAACTTGACTCGAAGTGAGGATGCTCTGCTGAAGGAAAGAGAAAATTGGAGAAAGAGAGAAGGGAGCAAAATGCTTGATTAAAAGCACTATGTTGAAGACAATGACAGCCATAGTTCATACTGTCACATAAAAAGTTTTGGTGTGTGTGTATTTTAAAGACATGAACACAGATGTGACTTAGACCGTCCTCAGCAGTAACTTTCATTCAGTCTAAATCTGGTCTCCTTATACAATCCAAATATGTTCAAGAAGATTAGTTTAAAGCATGAGTCTGGTATGAGAGAATATTAATGCATATGCTTAAGGATCAAGAGGGCAAGCATTGTGGCAGTGGTATTTTCTAAAGTAGCATGAATCTAAATCTGAACAACATAAAGTTATCTTTTTGTTAAAAATTGAGTACATGGTAAGCATTTAGTTCAGTACCTTCTGAGGAAATTTGTCTTCTGGCTCTACACCAAACACACACCTTTCTTTATTCATGAATATCTCCTATTACCTAAATGAAAAACTCTCCCCAAGTTATATTTGGCTAGTAAACATACAGAAAGTGTCTTCTTTCTTTCTTTCTTTCTTTCTTTCTTTCTTTCTTTCTTTCTTTC
>CAJQZJ010032332.1:3863861-3889931 GCA_907164525.1 Lophiomys imhausi
CTCCCCCCCCCCAAAAAAAAAGGTAATTGTCTCAGAGTTAGGAATAGGGCAGGGCTCTGTTCTTATCTTTCAGGACATTTAAAGCATCCATTCAAGGAATCCAGGGACAACTGGACAACGGAACCTCAGCAGAAAACAGATCAGACACCAAAGAAAATGAGTGGCCCAGATGATCCAGCCTTGCAGACTTCCTCAATAGCTGTTTCCTCAAAAGTTTACAACCACAACAACTCAAAATCGCTGAGATCGTTCAGCTCAACAGACTGCTCCAGCGAGAACTTCAGTAAAGCCCTGAAGATCAGCTTCTGTCTACGAACTTCTTAGGACATCTAAATAGCTGAGCACAAAAGGACTGAACATCAAATGATTCCATTAACATTTTAACCATTTTTCCATTCTTATTTGGGCCCCAAACAGGTTTACTATGTCTCAAATCAGCAGGAAGTCATTTTAAGAGAACAATGTCCCATCCCCAGAAGGTGGGGAGGGTGTCCCCCCCCTTTGGTTATTTGATGGATAATAGAAAATTTTGTTATTTAGGGGAAGAGACTACAAGCTGTTAAATGGTCTTGTTAAATGGGTTTTGGAGGTTAGACCCAGGGACTTTTCTCTTTTTCTTTTCTGTATCCTTCTTTCTCTCCTATGTAGGAGTGAAGAGACTTGAGAAAAAATGGGACATAGACATAGTATAGGAAAGATCAAGAAAAAAGGACAGATTATTGAATATGCCCTTATACCTTTGTATATTGATACAAAATTAATATTATATTTGGCTAAATTGATATTGATCATTGTATATTAATACAAAATTAAGATTGTATTCGACTACATTGGTATTGATCTTTGTATATTGATACAAAATTAAGATTATATTTGGCCACAATGGTATAGACCCTTGTATATTGATGCAAAATTAACATTGTATTGGGCTACATAGGTATTGATCTTTGTATATTGATACAAAATTAAGATTATATTTGGCCACATTGGTATTGATCTTTGTATATTGATACAAAATTAAGGGTAATGCTTCTTAAAATTATTGTACCTAGTAATGCTTAAAAATGAAATGTAAAGTTTTGGCCTCTTGTTACCTACCGTCATAAACTGTTTAGGATAATTAAGAAATGGAAACTAATACTCATGCAAGCGTGTCATTTTGTTAGTTACTATGACAATCTATCACAGTTATTTTCTAAGCTACTCAGAAATCAAGTTGCTAAGAGACAAGCAACATTTGCTTATCTAAATATAAGAGATAGATAGGGCATCTTCAAAAACCTCAAGAGATCTGCAGAATATGGCATTCAAAGATGTTTTCTTAAGATTTTTTGATATTGAGACATGTCAGCTCCTGACAGCACCCCCTATTCTACTCTAAGTAGAAGATGAGCATCGAAGAATCTCCAGTGGGAGATGGTTGAATTGGTGGTAAGCCTTTCTCTTGGCAAGAAAACCCTTGCTTCAACTGTAGACAGAATGCTGTCCAAAAAGGACAAAACTTGGAAGCAGGTAAGTCGACAGCCTAGCTCTGCCAAGACAGGGTAGGTAAGTCCTTCATAATTCCTGTTCTACAGTCAATGTCTGTCAGAGAAATGGGGCCAAATGACTGAAGATCGATGCTGTAATGTATGGAGAGAAAATGGGAACTGTCCAGGCAGCCACTGGTATGTCATTTCTTAGTTTTGGAAGCTGCGGGCCCTGCACTTCCTATATAATCAGATATATTTATCCCTCTCAGGTCTCTGGGGTGGTTGAAGAATAGATAGCTAGAGTCTCATAGTTAAATTTTGAGTTGTTTAGGAATCAAGAGGGTGTTCTCGATCTAAAAAGATATTTTTAAAATTGTGAGGCAAGTTAGTATGAAAGCTGAGTTAGATATAGAACTTTAAACTCATGGAGATGGTTAGATAGTAGAATGTTAAAGTCAGGTGCCAAATACATATGGACTGGACATTGGGAATGTATGCTAGGCCATATAACTCTCATAACTGTGGCCTATTTATTTCTGTTGTTTTGTATTGTATTTATTGTTATAAGAGAAAGAACCATTTGTTGGACTGAAAGGGGGAGCTGTTGGGGGGAAAAAGAAATACCTTAAACTAAAAAAAAAAAAAAAAGAAAGGGTAGAGGATGGAGGGTTGAGGGGGAGGAGGGTGGAAGGATAGGACTGGAGCGGGGAGTAGGGAGGAGGTTGTGATTGAGATGTAACTTGCAGAAATAAAAAATAAATTATTAAAAAAAAGAAAAAAAGAAAACTAGCTTTAGAAGGTACAAATCAGCATAAATTTAGGACAAGGGGTGCTAGAGAGATGGCTCAGAGGTTAAGAGCACTTCTGTTGGCTGCTCTTCCAGAGGTTCTGAGTTCAATTCCCAGAAACCACATGGTGGCTTACAACCATCTATAATGAGATCTAGTGCCCTCTTCTAACCTGCAGGCATACGTGCAGTCAGAACACTGTATACACAATAAATAAATAAATCTTTAAAAAAATTTTTAGGATATCTCCAGATGTTTTTTTATTGTATAGGATTGGTTTAGCTATTCTGGGTTTTTTGTTGTTCCATATGAAATTGAGAAAAGCTTTTTCCAGGTCTACAAAGAATTGTGCTGGTATTTTGATAGGAATTGCATTAAATCTATATATTGCTTTTGGTAGGATGGCCATTTTTATTATGTTGATCCTACCTATCCATGAGCATGGGAGATCTTTCCATCTTCTAAAGGCCTCTTCCATTTCTTTCTTCAAGGGTTTGAAGTTCTTGTTGTACAGGTCCTTTACTTGCTTGGTTAGAGTTACCACCAGGTATTTTATATTGTTTGTGGCTATTGTGAAGGGGGTTGTTTCCCTTATTTCTTTCTCAGCCCATTTGTTTGTTGTATAAAGAAGGGCTTCTGATTTTTTTTAAATTAATTTTGTATCCAGCCACCTTGCTGAAGGTGTATATCAGCTGTAAGAGACACTTGAAGAAATGCTCAACATCCTTAATCATCAGAGAAATGCAACTCAAGACGACTCTGAGATTCCATCTCACACCTGTCAGAATGGCTAAGATCAAAAGCTCAAATGACAGCACATGCTGGCGAGGGTGTGGAGAAAGGGGGAACCCTCCTCCATTGCTGGTGGGAATGCAGGCTTATGCAACCACTATGGAGGTCAGTATGGCAATATCTTAGAAATCTTGGAATAGCTTTGCCTCAGGACCCAGTCATACCACTTCTGGGTATACACCCAAATGACTCCTCACGGAATTATAAGGAAGTTTCCTCATCTGTGTTCATAGCAGCCTTATTTGTAATAGCTAGAAACTGGAAACAACCCAGATGTCCCTCAACCAAAGAATATATTAAAAAAACTGTGGTACATCTACACAATGGAATATTACTCAGCTATCAGAAATAATTAAATCATGCAATTTGCAGCCAAATGCATGGAACTAGAGAAGCTCATCCTGAGTAAGCTAATCCAGACTCAGAAAGATGCACATAGTATCTATTCACTTATAGTAGGATTTTAACTCTATAGTACAGGATATCTATACGACAACCAATGCACCAAAGGGAATATGGACATAGACTTTTTTGTTTGTTCGTTTGTTTTTTAGTTTTCTCTCCCTGGCAATGAGACACTTTTCACTGGTGGTACTGCCTTGTAGGCCCCCAGTGTATGAGGAGGTCTTGGCCCTCATATGACTTCTGAACTGTGGTGGGGAACTGTTATGTAGGGACACTCCATTCCAGAGGAGTGGGATGGAAGGGTTAGGAGGTATTTTTTAAATAAATAAAAAATAAATTTTTTATTTATTTAAAAAATTAGGAAAAGGATCCTCTTTCCTACCTTACATCCATCTCCAGAAGCACAAGGGGTCAATTGCAATATCCAGGAAGGAAAGTGTCTACAGGAAATAAAAAATGCAAAGTAGGTAGGGTTGTGCTTCCAGACAACACTTAGAGGTATTTTTCATCTATGCATTTTCTTTGCCCCCTTTCCTAGTCAGAGTCATGCGGTACTTTAAAGCGAATAATGAATAAAATATAAAATAAAAGAATAAAGGCCAGCTTGTAATCCCAGCATTCCAGAAGCCAAGGCTGGAGGACTGAGAGTTTAAAGCTAGCTGAGATAGAAAATGATATTCTGTCTCAAAAAGCCAAAAGCAAGCAAGTAACAACAACAAAGAGTAAGGAATAAAAATCAAGAAATAATCTATGTTGAGTTTTATTTCTTAAAATAAAAAACCCAGACTTTTTCATATAGAATTGAGAAATTATCATAGGGTGACTGGGAGAAGGTGTCTCATTAGCTTTTCTCATGCTGAGATGTGGGAACCCTCATTCATGGCTCCCTGTATGTGAACTGGAGTGCTCTGGAATTAGAGTTTCTTGCATTTCCAAGAACCTTTCGTATCAACCTTAGCATCGGTGTGCACACTGCTTACCACTCTAACTGGCATCATGAACCTGGGTGAGCAGAGCCTAAAAGTGATGTGGACTAAAGACTAATGCAAATGCCAACTGTACTCAGAGAATCAGACAATCTATACTGTCAGTATTTAAGAAGAGTCATGTGAGTAAAGTACACAACCACAAGGACAATTACACATGGCAAAACGTGTTTTTCCATAGAGACATATAAACAAATAGCAATAGCCAGGTGCAATGAATAATCTCAAGTAAGTTCACTCCTATCTGCTACACCTGTGAGGGGCACAAAAGCACATTCCAAGATGTTATAGAGGATCAGAGACTCTGAGACTCTTGTCCTGTTTACTTGGAGTTTTCTCACAAGCGCTCAGAAATATCCTAACATAGCTTCAGTCATGGACTGTGTTCTGACAGCACACATAGCCCTAATCCCCACCAGACAGATTAGATCTGATAGTATCCAGCTACCAGCAGGGAAACACTTTATTTACAAAACTGATATTGTATTTCTATTCTCATTGTGGATGAGAAGAAATGATCACTTTAGATGATACTCTGATTCAAGAAGAAGTACAATATGATTGATTTGAGGATGGATTATTTTTCAAGTGATCTTGACTTTTTGTCATTTTGGTATTAGTTCTAATGGACATATGGTTAGCAACTAATATCGAAGAAACAACAGGATGATGATGTTAATGATGATGTGTGTGTGTGAATATGTGAATATCTATACATTTTTATTGTGTGCAGGTACATGGGGTGCCAGTCTATGTGTCTGGGAGCATAAAGAAACCAGAAATCAACCTTGAGTATCATTCCTCAAATGATACTCATTTTTATTCTTGAGATAGAATCTCTCATTACCATAGATCCCATTGATATAACTGAATTGGCTACTCAGCAAGCTGCAGGGATCTGGCTGTTTCTGTCTCCCCAATGATGAAATTATAAGGATAGGATTACCACACCTGGCTTCTTCGCATGGGTGCTAGAGATGGAACTCAGATCCTCATGCTTATAAAGTAAACCCTTACTCACTGATCCTTCTTCCTAGCCCACAGCAGATATTACTGTTATTTGATCTAATAAAAGGATGGTTACACTGATATTTGAAATATTCTCATACTTGACATTTAAATTGTTGTTTGAAAATGCCTGTTTTTCCTCTTTTACCTGCTTAGAAACAATATAATATGTCACTGTTGCCTAAGAACATATCATATATATATATATATATATATACATATATATATATGTATATATATATAGATGAAGATTCCGATTTTGGAAGGCCCTGGCACATTACATCAAAGTAAAATTTTCATAGAAATAAATATAGTTGTCATGTGGTGAAGGATATGTTAATATCATTGTGGAAAATTGTGAAAATGTCAAGGTAGTAAGTACAAGTCAGGAAATATTTTACTCAGTAGCAGACAGACTACATATGCAATGGCTTAAATGCACACTCAGCCTAGTGGTGAGAAAGAATACCTTTATGTAAGCAAACCAAACCCATCTTTGCAGACAATTATGTGCAAAAACAAATGTGCAGTAGCACCAAGTCAGCATGCTGGGCTCGCAGTGCAGGCTGGCAGGCAGCCAAGGCCCAACCTGCTGAGAAGAAAATTGAAAGAAAAAATGTAAAGCTGTTGCATGAGGTGAAGTGTGGCATTGGATGTGCAGATGCTTCTGGGAAAGCCAGGGGGAGAAAAGGTCAAGGTTTTGCTTATGTGGCATCTTCAGAGTTCGACCTGATGCCGTGGTGGCCTGGTTTCACAGAAGGTCAGATTTTTTTTTTTTTTTTTTAATGAGGGGAAATATAGGTACTTAAGCTAACATAGAGTGGGAGCACTGGTGTGCTGGTAGGACCAGTGGGCACTGCTTTGATTTTATTATCTATCAGAGGGGAAGACCTGGATTTGAAAAACAACTTACAAACCTCTGGGCTAGAATCAACAATTTCCCCCAAATTAATACAATCTACAGAAGTGTTTCATCTGAAGAATGTGCAGGAATAAAGTGAGGCCATCACAGGAAGTTTTCAGCATTGAGAAGATGTACTCAAATCTTCTGGCCACAGACTCTGACCAATGAGCTTCTTGCTAATGAATCAGAGTGCTTTCTCTGAAGGATCGTTCACCTCAGACTCACAATGACCCATCATCTGATTATTACTATAGCTCATGAAGTGCATGAGTACTGAGTTCTTATATACTGTTTAAATCACTGGTATTTCTTGGACTTTACCGCACTCTAATGTAGCTGTCATTTTTATAATTATGTCCATCTCGGATCACCATTGCTTAGTACTAGGTGACCCATTCATGTTTTATTTGAAAACCCGTTTTTGCCCTTAAGGTTGCACTGTGTAGACACTGCATTATTTTGGTGAGGAGGATTGTATGTTCTGTTAATTTACTCCTAGAGTGTGTTGCTTGATGAAATTGTCTTTGGAGTTAAAGAAAAGGTGTCTTATATAATACATGTTCAGTTGACAGAAGCAGATTAGTATGGCAATTATCATAGTGAAGGCGTTATTGCTTCTTGAAGAAGGTATCATCTTTCAAGTTTATACATATGTTGTTCCAGTTGTTTGGTGCCTAAATATGCAGCAGTAAATTCTCTCTCAAAACCATGTAACCCTCATTTCTCATCCTGAGAATGAAAGACTTCATCATGATAGCTCCTTTAAAAAAAAAACAATTATTTTTTCTTTTTATTGCTTTTTTTTATTTTGTGAATTTCACATCATGCACCCTGTTCCCTCTCATCTCATACCTCCCCTTAAGCCCACCCTCCATCCTTGAAACCTTTCACAACATAAAAAAAAAATCTCATTGTGGAAGCTTTAATGTGTCTCAGTATGCCCCACAATATTCCATTTTGTCCACACTTTTTTGCTTGCAAATGTTCATTTTAATGATTCTCTGGTCTGGTACAAGGCCTCTGGCTTCTGCTACTTTGTGAATACTGGAACTTTACTGGGACTCCTTTCAGATATACTGTTGTCCTGTGTCATTGAGATCCTGCAATTTTGGGTCTGTAGAACTGGGCTTTTCATGCACTCCAGCAGTTCATCCATGGGGTATATGTTGGTGTGGAACAACTCAAAGCCCTGGTTCTGGGCCTGCAAACCCTATATCCAGGGCCAGTCCTACTGTGCTCTCCAGGTAAGGTGCACAGCCTACTCTGTCTAGTGCTTGTAAGGGGCTGGTCCAGTTCTCCTCCTCTCATGAACCCATGAGGGCCAACTCTTCCAACTGCTACCTGTGTTGAGGAGATCAGAGAGTGGAGTGAATATCTCCTCAACAGGACCAAAAATCAGACAAAAGAAAAGGCTGGCATTCTCACACTCACACCCTTGGGGATGGCTCACATACATTCCCCACATCCACGGCGAGCTCTACTGTAGTGTCCAGGTCAGGTGCAGGGCCTGCTCTCCCAAGTCCTGCAGAATGTGAGGGGCAGGGGCAGATATCCTGCCACTGGTGGTGAGGGCAAAAGGGAGGGGAGTGAGTCTCTCCGTTGCCAACACCACTGAAAAGCAAACAAAAGGCAGGGCTGGTTCTCCAACACGCATTCCCTTGGGGCTGACACACCCACAACCCTCATATCCAGGGCCAGGCAAGGTTCTTCTAGTCTCTGGCTTGCTTCCTGTCCTGGGATCCCATCTGTTGGACTGGAGGGATAGCTCTCTCTCTGGGTCCCATGGCACTGAATTGGTGTTGGTCTCCAACTTGATTTTTCCCCCCAGGAATGTTAGGGTACTATTCATTCAGATGTTCATAGATCAGAACATGGAATGTAGACATAACCTCTCTCCTCTCTGCTACCTACTGATGCACAGGTGACACAGCAGCCACATCTGCAATGTCTCTAGAGGCCAATTTATTTATTTATTTCATGTGTGCATATGTTTAGCCTGAGCGTATTTATATGTGACATATGTATACCTTGTGTCCATGGAGCCAGAAAAGGAAATAAGATCCCCTGGAATTAGAGTTATAGATATCTGTGAGCTGTCATGTGGGTGCTGGGAACTGAAACTAAGTCCTCTGGAATAGCAATAAATGTTCTTAATTGCTGAGTGTGGTGGTTTGCATATGAATGGTCTATGCAGGTTCATCTATTTGAATGCTTAGTTACCAGGGAGTAGCACTATTTAAGAAGGATTAGGATGTATGTTCTTGTTGTAGTAGGTGTGTATGTGTTAGAGGAAGTGTGTCAGTGGGGGTGAGGTTTAAAGTTTTCAAAGCCCATGCCAGGCCTAATTTCTCTCTCTGCCTAAGGATCAAGATGTAGCTCTCAGCTACTGCTCCAGTGCCTGCCTACATGCCACTATATTTTCTGCCAAGACAATAATGGACTAAGTTAGCCTCTGAAACTGTAAGCAAGTCCCCAGTTAAATATTTTCTCTTATAAGAGTTACCTAGGTCATATTGTATCTTCACAGCAATAGAACAGTGAAGAAGACACTGAGCCATCTCTCCAGATGTATGCTTTTATCAAAGAAATAATTAAAATTCAAACAGGTTTATGTGATACAGCTATAGACTTCTTCTTTTTTAATATTTATTTATTACTTCAGGTTACATCTCCATCACAGTACACTTTTTCTGCCCCCCCAGTCCTGCCCTCCCGCCCTCTTACCCCTTATCCCTTCGATCACACTCCTCTGGAGTGGAGAGTCACTACATAACAGTCCCCTGCCCCATTTCAGCAGTCATATGAGGACCAAGAGCCTCCTCATACACTGGGGGCCTACAAGGCAGCACCGCTAGGGCAAAGTGTCTCAGTGACAGGAAACAAAGCCTATGTTCATGTTCCCTTTGGTGCATTGATTGTAGTATACTTATCCTGTACTATATGGCTAAAATCCAATTATACATGAATAGATGCTATGTGCATCCTTCTAAGTCTGGGTTAGCTCAGGATAAGGTTTTCTAGTTCCATCCATTTGCAGACCAGTGAATCAATGGAATCGAATTGAAGACCCAGAGATGAACCCACACATTTATGGTCACTGAATTTTTTACAAAGAAGCCAAAATCGTACAATGGAAAAAGGACAGCATCTTCAACAAATGGTGCTGGTCCAACTGGATGTTCACATGTAAAAGAATGAAGTTAGACCCATACTTATCACGAAAGTAGACACATACTTATCACCTTGTACAAAACTTAAGTCCAAGTGGATCAAAGACCTTAACATAAGGTCGAACACACTAAATCTACTAGAAGAGAAAGTGGGGAAAACCCTTGAACTCATTGGCACAGGTGACAACTTCCTGAACAGAACACCAACAGCTCAGGACCTGAGACCAACCATCAATAAATGGGACCTCATGAAACTGAAAAGCTCTGTAAAGCAAAAGACACTGTCATTCGAACAAAATGGCAGCCTACAGATTGGGAAAAATCTTCACCAACCCCACATCTAACAGACGGCTAATATCCATATTTTACAAAGAACTCAAGAAATTAAATGCCAAGAAAGCAAATAATCCAGTCAAAAAAGGGGAACAGAGCTAAACAGAGAATTCATGAAAGAGGAATTCCTAATGGCTTAGAGACACTTGAAGAAATGCTCAACATCCTTAATCATCAGAGAAATACAACTCTGAGATTCCATCTCACACCTGTCAGAATGGCTAAGATCAAAAGCTCAAATGACAACGCATGCTGGCAAGGGTGTGGAGAAAGGGGAACCCTCCTCCATTGCTGGTGGGAGTGCAGGCTTGTGCAACCACTATGGAGGTCAGTCTGGTGATATCTTAGAAAACTTGGAATAGCTCTGCCTCGGGACCCAGCCATACCACTTCTGGGTATATATCCAAATCATTCCTCACCGAATCACAAGGAAGTTTCCTCATCTATGTTCATAGCAGCCTTATTTGTAATCGCTAGAAGCTGGAAACAACCCAGATGTTCCTCAACCAAAGAACGGATTAAAAAAACTTTGGTACATCTGCACAATGGAATACTACTCAGCTATCAGAAGCAACAAAATCAGCTATAGACTTCTATTATTTATTTTAGTGAGAGGTAAAAATTGTCTTTGCTTTTGATACATTACATATGTAACCAAAACTATACTTATAGTAAATAGAAAAGACACACTGTTAGTTTCAACCATGCACATGACTACACTCTTTTGTTTATGTCTCATCACCATTAAAACAGTGAAGTGCACTTGCTATCTCTGAAAAAAAGCCATACTTCACTATTTACTTACATCACTTTGAAAGAACTAGTTCTTCATTCTCATTTTAAATTGACTTTTACAGTCCAAAACAATATTTTTGAAGTGCCATGAATGTGACAGAGTATAATAACTTTTCATATTTTAAATGATATATTATTGGTCAAATTAAAATTATCAGTTTATTTAAGCTCAAGCCCCAAATGTACTAATTGTTGTAATTATGACTATAAAAAAATTCCAAGGCAAAAAAAGAATTCTTCAAAGACCCCAACCTAAAATTATATATTGTTCGTCAAAGCACTAGGGTTTGTATTTAGACAAGAATATTGTGTTTAGAGAGCATACAGTTTAATGATGAATAAAATGGAGATAATTATAACTTGTGTAGAGCAATATATATGTATATATATATACATATATAATATTAAGAATTGTATATATGTATATATGTGCACATACCCACACACATATATATTATATGACATTAAGAATTGTAAATCATGGAGCTAGAAAGATGACTCAGTGGTTAAGAGCACTGGCTGCTCTTCCAAAGGACCTGGGTTCAAATCCCAACACTCATATGGCAGCTCAAAAACTGCCTGTAACTCCAGTTCCAGGGGATTCAACACCCTTACACAGATATGCATTCAGGCAAAACACCAAGGTACATAAAATAAAAATAAATAATTTTAACAATGTGAATCATCCAGAATAAACCAGAAGATGAAAGAACAAGGTGAATCTCTAGTTGGCACTGTGAATGGGCTGAAATGGAGTGGTAGTTACCAGGCATTTCTCAGTCTCTGTCATTATTGGGATGATCAAATATTTAATAAAAATCATGTACCATACAGAGTGTGTGCCCATGCTTTTCCATCTCCTTGCAACATTCCCACATTTTCTTCCCATTTTGAGTGGAATTCTCAGACGAGAAGCCATTTTGTGGATTAGCCACTCTGCCACACCAGGGCTGGTCATCTCTCCATGTCCTTCCACAGGCAGAGCATTTGTTCTCTGTTGAATTCATCAAATCTGTAATCAGACATTTGCTATTCACTCATGTTAGTGCTTACCTCCTTGCTAAAAATACAGGTTGTAAAGCAGTGAGGATCAGCCTCCTTTTTCTTACCATCTAACACTGGGCCAAACCCATACGCCGAATCCACTGGGCCTAATACAAATGAAGGATGCAGCAGGGATAGAGGATATTGGAGGAATGAAGGTTAATGAAGCTCAGTAGTAATTTCTGGAGAACACGGTGTGACAAACAGGAGGTATCCATCATACAGTTCAGATATTTAGGGGCCGCTTCTCTGGAGGTTTTAAAAGAGAGAATATTAGAGAGGAGAGGATTTATAGTGTGCCCAACTTGTGAAGATCACTTTGTCCCACAATATATAATCCAAGCTTTTTAATATGAGCCTGAATGGTTACCTTGCAAGATCCTCTTGCAGATTTCAAAGAATTATGGGTTGGATGTCTTTGGGATGAATGGATTTAAAGTATGGCAGCTTTAAAGTGAAATATAACCTGAAACTGTACTCTAGGGATACTAGAGAGATTTTGATGGTCTTTGTTCCTTGATTTTTCTTTCTTTATCTGAATATCATCATTCTTTTCCTTTGTCTAGGGAATTATTGCTTTATGCTTTACCATTCAGCTTGTTTATTACATGAAAAATTTAATAATTGTCACATAAAAACAACCAGCAATTATATGCATTTACTATTTTATGGGACAAAAGAGGTGCCAATTAGCAGGTTTCAGAGAACTATTTGTTTTATTGTAGCACATATTTTAATGTCATAAATCACTATATGTAAGCTTCATGCTGCTGAGTTGTAGTCATTATAACTATATTGGGTTAAAGAATTTATCATTAAGAAATTCATGTGTATGCCTAGGTGTATGAATGTAAGTAGAAAATATAATTGTCTTTGGTAAAGGCATAAGAGAAATGTTAACTCAACTAAAAATGCTTCACTAAACCCTTTAGTGAAAATTAATTGAAAAAGTATATACTTGTTCTTGTCTAGAAACAAATAAAGACCTGATTAAAATATTAGTCACAACTATAACATGAAATAAAGTTTTGTCAACAGAGAAAAGCACATTAGAAAGTTTATGTGCATGAAATGCCTACTTACTTATACTTTCTCATACCAGAAACTTGATTACTACTGGAGGGTGATGATGGAATTAATAATTCAGTATTTCTGGCTCAGGAAACAGAAGTCAGTCATCAAATGCTGACATGTGACATCACGGAGATATCTGAACTTCAGTGGTTGGCAGCATTATTCATAATAGCTGAGCTAGAGAAGAAATTTCTTGTTTATCTGCATAGGAAAGGTTGAAGAAATGTGGTGTATACATAATGAAATGTATTCGATCATAAAAAGGAAATCAAGTCATGGATAGAAAAACGATCTGAGTGGAAATTATCATAGTAAGTGAATTAAGTCGGTTTTAGAAACACAGATAGTGAATTTCTCTCTCATGTGTAGATCTTAGATTTATATAGATATATAAAATTGTACCTGTGTATATGACAGGAAAGGAAAAGTAATATTGTCTAGGAGAATGGAGCAGACTAATGGGAGAGGATGAGGGGAAGGTTGTGGGTATGTGGGGAAGAGCTCAAAGTACATCAGATATTTGAGTGCGAATGTTCTCATGAAGCCCAGCACTGTGCACAATGGACACTTGCCCATAAAAATACTTCCCTGTGTGATTCTTAAACTTAGTCTTCAAGGTCTGTCTCAAGTGGCAGTCACTCAACAGAAGAAAACTTTCTACTTCTCCCCTTTCCCTCCTTCTCATCTCTCTTCTTCTTCCTTATCCTTTCTTTTTTTATCTGAGGCACAAATAGACTATCTTCTTCCTTTTAGTACCATAGAATAAATATTTATTTCTAATGCATGCATTATGCATATATACCTAGAGAGAGTTCATGGTATGTGTGTGTGTTTGTGTGTACGGTGTATATGTGTGATATATATATATATATATATATACATATAATATATATTATAAAACTTCCTGTATAATGGAATGCTTTAACGATATTCATTAAAGAGTTAGATACCATCTCACTAACAATGGTTTTTAAAAGTTGTCATTTTTGTTGTGTAATGATAGTTCAGGAGACAACATACAGAGTGTACTTGATGAAGGAAGTCACCAGACATAACTGCTTCTATCTTCACCCTCCATCTTAGTTTGTAAGTTTCATCATTGTAGTCTCAATAGAACTGCTATACTTCTAAGCAATACATCTATGTTCCAGGTAGAAGGAAAGAAGGAGAAAAGGGATTTTCTTTCACTGGCCTTTACTAAGGATGGTAAGCACTAATTAGTCGTTGTGATCTCCATTTTATTGGCCAGAATGTGTCATAAAACCACGTGCAATTACAAGGTAGGCTGGCAGTACAGTTTGGGTCTAGAACAGTAGTCCTCAACCTTCCTAATACTGTGATGCTTTAATACATTCCCTCATGCCATGGTGACCCACAGCCATAAAATTATTCCATTGCTACTTCATAACTGTAATTTTACTACTGCTATGAATCAGAATGCAAATATGTGATATGAAGGATGTCTGATATGCAACTCCCAGAGGGGTTGCAACCCACAGGTGAGAACCCACCGGTCTAGAATGTCCACCAAAGGCTGATATTTTCAGACTCGGTGCTTTGGAGATGCGATAGGATCCTGAGAGTTCTGACATCATCAATAGATAACTTCATTCATGGGTTCAGCTATTGGGAGATGATGGAAACTTAGGATATAGGGCCTGATTGAAGGGAATGTGTCCTTGGTGGCATGCCATTATGAGCTCTAGCTTGCCTCCCAACCCTGGCTCTCATGAGGTGAGCAGTTTTCTTCTATTTTGCTACAATGTACTTACTACCCTATCACTGGCCTAAAAATAACCAGGCAAAGCAACTCCGGACTGGAACCATAATAAGTTTTCTGTTTTTGTTTGTTTGTTTTTTCCTTTGTTCAATTTTTAATTATAATTTATTTTTTATTTCTTCAAGTTACATCTCAATCACAATCCCCTCCCAACTTCCCGCTCCAGTCCCACCCTCCCACCCTCTTCCCCCTCAACCGCCCATCCTCTTCCCCCTCTTTTTTTTAAGTTTAAGGTATATATTTTCCCCCAAACAGCTCCCCCTTTCAGTCCAACAAATGGTTCTTTCTCTTATAACAATAAATACAGTACAAAACAACAGAAATAAATAGGCCACAATTATGAGAGTTATATGGCTTAGCATACATTCCCAATGTCCAGTCCATATGCATTTTGCAGCTGATTTTAACATTCTACTATCTAACCATCTCCATGAGCTTAAAGTTCTATATCTAACTCAACTTTCATACAAATGGAAAGGCATTTAATACAACTGGGAACTTGAGGGTCTTCTTTTTCCATCTCTTAGAAAGATAAAAGGGGGGAGGCAGATTTAGGATAAGTAAAGATGGAGACAGTTTTAGTGGAATTGACCACAATTTCGCTTAAGAAGTCCTATTTTCACTTAGAAACATTCTTACTATGTGGATTTTTAGTAAATGTAGATAAAGAATAATCAGTCACTCTGCTATTCCAGTTATGTAACAAAGCACCAAAAACTTAGGGTCAAGAACATTAACATTTTATGGTCATACATTCTGTTGATCAATAGCATAACCCAGAGAGGCTCCATGTGGTACAGCTTGTCTTTGATGCAGGATTGGGCTTTTCAGTGGCGGAGTGGGTGTACACAGCTAGCTAAGACCTTCATGGGAGAAAACTTAACATCTCTGGAAGTTGCCTTGACTGAGATGATGACATGCACAAGCTCAAGGAGGGGATGTACTGCCCAGAATGCCTCACATGGCTTGATGGATGGATTCTGGAAGAGATCATCCCCAAGGGCAAACATACCAAGAGACTCAGACAGAAAACCACATGGCATTGAAATTTGCAAGGCCACTCAGATTCAATGGAAGGAGACAAAGACAATTTCCTTTCAATGGGAACTACAGAATTTGCCACCTAAATGAAAACAAAACAAACAAACAATAAACTCATACTCATGATGATGGTACTGAATATTGAGGACAATTCTCTAGGGATGAATTAATTCTTGTCATAGTCTCCATCCCCTACTCATACTGAAAAAGTATTGTATTTAACAAATATATATCTCAAGCTGATGCTTCTGGCTCAAGGTACTATTTTTAGAACACTAATATAGTTTGTTTGGTTATTATCAGGTATGCATGTTAACATACATTTTCCATGGACAAAATCATTTGTGCACATATTACCTCAGTTACTTTTTGGGCCATTGTGGGTGGAGGAAGTGTATTCTATGAATTAGCATTGGAAATGAGGTTATTTTTCTTGCATAGCAATCATATCAGCTATGAGATAGATTGAAAGGATGGAAATGATACTGAGAGAGGAATAACTACAACTGAACAGAAAATAAGGATTTTACCATATGGATTTTTTAAAAAGTTACATTAAAAATGAAAAACACACTACAAAGGAATGTGGTAACTGTTAGGAATGAACTTCTGTTTTTGAGTGCACAGTTTATTCACCAGATGATATTGAGCACCTTGATGTCAGCAGATGCTCCTGCTCTGTGTGTTCGGTTGGTGAATATACCCAGGACAGTGTACCAAGTGCATTGTGAACAACCTCATCTTCTTGCAGAAAGGGATGGCTCTCCTAGAGAGATACTGTCTGCGTTTTCTGCACAGGAACTGTCTGAGTTGGGTGAACCATGTTTTCATTTTCCTTGCAGTTTTGCTCTAATGTTTTTTTTACAGGCAGAAACATACAAAACAGATGAACTGCAGACAGGAAGGGGGAAGATGAGGAGTAATCCTCATCTGAAGTGAAGAGTGGCATGTTGTGATGGTCATTAAAGCCCATGGAAGACATCACAACACTTCTGAGCGAATTAGTCCCAAAAAGAACATATTCAGGCATTAGATGTTATTTCAGGTTTCAAGGTACTTATGGTAAGCAATTTTCTGGGTTGGTATGTTGGGTGGAATGATTTAATCTTGACCATGATACTAACAGTGAGGCTCTAGGTAAGTTCACATAGCTCACTTTCAAATTCTCATCTCAGGAAATGGAGATACAAATGCCTAGTTTACACAGACACTGTGAAGATTCAATGCACATTGTCTCAGAGATACTCTTGGTTTCCTGAAATCCTGTCCGCATACCTCTGAGCTAATGCTGGACAGTCCACAGGTGCCAAGAGACTGTCATTTCCCTTTGGAAATTATCTGAAACTGTCAAAGACAAGGTCAATAATCTTGCTTGTGTGCTCTGAGAAAGGGTTCTAGGCTACTCTGTCCTAGATGTTAACATTTTGCAACTCAGCTCACAAATGGTAAAGAAATAGTGAGTATGCACTATGGATTGCTGTAAGGTTTGAAAGCATAGGTATGAGTCAAATGGGAGTTCTCTGTCAGTGTGGTTTTTATACTACAGTGTGCCCCAAAGAAGGTAAACAAGAGAGCAAGTCAAAGACATGGGGATGCCTCAGCAGGTCAAAGGGCTTTCTGGACTATCCTGACAATCTCATTTCAGACCCGCAGAACTCATGTAAAAGCTGAATCTGGTTTCTGGTTCAAGCATGTAATCCCAGCACTCCTATTCCAGGATAGGAGGCAGAGACAAGAGAAATCCCATTAAGCTGGTAGGCCAGTTAGCCTGGCATATGTAAACAACAAAAGAGACCCTGCCCCAGACAAGTTGGAACATGCAGGACTGACATTTGAGATTGTCCTCTGATGTCCACCATAGAAGGCAAACACTCCCTCTACAAATACACATCACATGCACACACGTACATAAAAATGAATAGATCAAAGAAGAAAGTAAATAAAAGTAAAAGTAATCACACAGAGGGTTACAGCAGTAAGGAATTAAAAGCATACCAAATGCACATCAAATCCTGGTTTCTGTTCCAAGGGCAATGATGGGCAGAATTCCAGCTGAAGCCATCTGAATAGTGAGAAGTAGCCCAACATATTCTGTACCTGTGAACTCATTTTCACTACCTGTAGAGACTATTGCTTTTCTTATTTCCTCTTTACAGATGAGGACAAGATAGGAGGGTAAAGCATATTATATAAGAAATCAGAGAGAGTAAAATACAGAGATCAAATTCAAACCCAGTCAAATTCAAGCCCTCAAAACAAAAACAAAAACACCCCCCCCATACTTACAGTGTCTGTCAGAACTGCCTCTCAAAAACATGTCGTATAGTGTTTTCTTTGATCTTGGGTGTTACGCCTACTTATTCATGAATTAATTGATGGGAATAACTCAACCCCAAGAATAATGCCCAGCTCTTAGCACATTTTCAGTAAATCTTTGTGAACAAATGCATGACAGCAATGAGCAAACACACATATGATGAAGATTCTCATTGAGTGAGTATTATCAGGTCAGAGACTAGCATAATATTTTCCCCTTCCTCTTTAACCCTCAAAGTTAAACTCTCATGATCTGTGGCTGTACTGAAAAGAACTAGAAGACCTGCAGCTCACAAAGGCAGACCCTCTTTGTATACTGTATCAAGAAAGGGATGTAGGAGGCAAAGCCTTTTGAAAGCTTGTTTGCAAAAATGAAAAATGGCAACTTCTGACAACTCAGAAGAAAACCATATGCAAGCAATGAACCTGCAAAGTCATAAATTTCCACATTCCAACATAAAAATGATGGTCTTGGTGATTTAAAGAATAGTAATTTGGAAAATTCACACACACACACACACACACACACACACACACACACCAATATGTAAAGAGATATGCGAAGCTAGTTAAACACCTTTAATAGACTCTTACTTCAAAGTCAGGAACACTTAAATTATTTCTACAGCTTTTTGACTGTTTATTAGTCCCAAAACATTGTCAAAAAACACTCCTTGAAAGGTTGTAATGAATTTGAAAGGCAAATAAGATTCTGAAATTTTAAATGAGGGAGAATGATAGCCTGTATTTTGGATACATTTTTCAATGTCAGAACAGAGCTGCCTCCTGCCCAATGATGAATTTGGATGGGCTAACCTTTGTGGATAGCTTCTCTCTGTTAGAATTTTGCTCTACAGGATTTTAGAAGGCTGGTCATAGGTCCTTTCAAGTATACTAGGTGCTTCTGAAATGCTTGGTTGGGCAAGGTGACTTATCTGGGCCTGAATGTAACATTTTGGAAAAAAAGAACTTTGCCATAAAGAAAGTGTACATTTCTGCAAGATAAATCAGGTTAAGTGTCCTTGGGAGAAGGGACTTTAACCTCCACACTGCTGGGGACAAATTTGCTGGACACAGATATAGTGAGTTTAATAAGAAAAAATAAGACGACTGCATTCATCTTTTAGTCTAGTAACATGCTGAAGCTTTTTTTTTTTTTTTTTCAGTTACAAATAAAATTCTGGGGATCCAAGATGGCAGCAGCTCACTCGGACACATTTTGAACTTGGGGAAAAACAGCCATAAAAGCACAGAGTTATAGGATGCTGTACAAAAATCTGAAGGACTAGACCCTCCAAGGTCTCAATCAATTTCAAAGAGACTATTTAAAGTCCCTGGGCAAGGCTCTCCCCCCACCTCTCTTGGACATGGAAGCCTCTGAATCCAGGAATCGGGAACTCCCATCAGGAGAGACGCCTGGTAAGATTGACTCTAATACCCAGAGGGCAGATTCAGACCCCACACGGGATCACTCACCAGCCTACTAGGCACCCCACACTCCACAAGGCCCTTATAGCTATTTAGAAAAGGTTGCGGACCCATGGGATCTTAGCAACTGCTACAGCAGGGTGCACTGCGGAGGGTCTGGGGCAGCAGCGGATTAAGACCCCAAATGGGATCACTCACTAGTCTACTGGGTCCCACACACCCCACATGGACCTTCCACCTATTTAGAAAAGGTTGCGGACCCATGGGAGTCCTAGTAGCATGCTACTGCAGCACTGCAGATGGCGGGGCTGAGGCGCATGCCCACAGCAAAGCAGCGGGCCAGAAGCACGCACACTGAAGTGGTGGGGAGAGGCGCAAAGAGGCTGAGGGTTTCAAAACGTGGACGCCAGAAGCCAGGGAGACCACAGCTGTATTCTGGAAAGCCCAGACATATCAGGCATGGAGTCGGGCCCTCTCAGACTACTTGGGGACATCCAGAGTCCAGAGTTTCTGTGCCTGGGCAAACAGGACCATGCCACCAGAGCCACTGCAGGCTAAACACTCAATGTGCAACATAGAGAGGTCTGACTTGGGAGCAGTGAAACAATCCCGGGCCATTCCTCTTACCTGGAAATAGGCTGCACCAGCTCACAGTGCTTCAGGCTATTAGAAGCACAGTGACCTTGAGATTCCCCTGTAAGCAATGACAGATACCCAAGCAATTCGACTGCTACACCAAAGCACCCCCTGTGGATCCAAGCCCAGAAGACAATGAGAGTAGACAGCTAAACACATTCATGTGGCCAAAGGTCCAAGAAAAAACAGAAATCAAGGAACTATGACTCCAACAACGCAAAACTATCCTAGTTCATCCAATTCTGACGACTTCACAACAGCAGAAACACATGAAAACAATGACAATTCTACATTATGGAAAGTGATAGAGTCCCTTCAAGAAGAACTTAAATCTATGAAGGAATTCAAAGAAGCCAAAATTTCACAATCGAAAACAACGCATAACACCATTAAAGAGCTCCAAGCCAAGGTGGCTCAACTTGAACAGGAAAAGGACAGGGCAATGAAAGATTTCCAGGCAAAAACAAGCAAACTGGAACAGGAAATGTACAAAACGAATAAAACCATTCATGCCATGAAAATGGAAATGGAAACAATAAAGAAAACACAGTCAGAGTTAAAAGCAGAAATGAAAAATAAAGGGAAGAGAACAGGAACTACGGATGTGAGTATCAAAAATAGGATGCAAGAGATGGAAGATAGGATCTCAGGCATGGAAGATTTGATGGAAAAAATCAGTACAACATCCAAAGAGAATGAGAAAGCTAAAAAATCTCTCACCCACAACATCCAAGAAATCAAGGACTCAATGAAAAGACGGAACCTAAAAATTATAGGCATAGAGGAAAGAGAAGACTTATGACTTCCAGGAAATCTCTTCAACAAAATCATAGAAGAAAACTTCCCAAACCTGAAGAAAGAGATGCCAATAAAAATCCAAGATGCTTACAGAACACCAAACACATTAGATCAGAAAAGAAACTCCTCTCACCACATAATAATTGAAATGCCACATGTACAGAAGAAAGAATATTAAAAGCTGTAAGAGAAAAAGGTCAAGTCACATATAATGGCAGACACATCAGAATCACACCTGACTTCTCCTCAGAAACTTTAAAAGCTAAAATTGCCTGGACAGATGTCCTACAAGCCCTGAGAGAACATAGGTGCCCAGCCAGACTACTATACCCAGCAAAACTCTCTATTAACATAGAAGGAGAAAACAAGATATTCCTTGACAAAATCAAATTAAAACAATATCTAGCCACAAACCCAGCCCTACAGAAGATCCTAGAAGGAAAATTCCAACCCAGAGAAGAAAACTACACCCAAGAAAACAGAGGGAATAGAAAACTCCACAGCAACTAAACCAAAAGAGGCACAGGATGATCACCTATACCAAACTAATGAGAAATAACAATCCCTGGTCATTAATATCCACCAACATCAATGGACTCAACTCCCCAATAAAAAGACACAGGTTTACAGATTGGATCCATAAACAGGACCCGTCTTTTTGTTACATACAAGAAACACATCTCACTATCAAAGATAGGCACTATCTCAGAGTAAAGGGCTGGGAAAAGGTTTTCCAAGCAAATGGACCCAGGAAGCAAGCTGGAGTAGCCATCTTAATATCAAACAAAATAGACTTCCAACTGAAGTTAATAAAAAAAGACAGAGAAGGGCATTACATACTCATTAAAGGGAATATTCATCAAGTGGACATCTCAATATTGAAAATCTATGCCCCAAATACAAAGACACCTACATTTGTAAAATAAATGCTTCTAAAACTTAAATCGCACATCGATCGAAACACTTTAATAGTGGGAGACTTCAACACCCCACTCACAACAATGGACAAATCATCAAGACAGAAGCCAAACAAAGAAATATTGAGTCTAACAGAGATCATGAACCAAATGGACCTAACAGATATCTACAGAACGTTTCACCCAAACACAAAAGAATACACTTTCTTCTCAGTACCTCACGGAACCTTCTCCAAAATCGACCATATAGTTGGACACAAAGATAGCCTCAAGAGATACAAGAAAATTGAAATAACCCCTTGTATCTTATCAGACCACCATGGAATAAAGCTGGACTTCAATAGCAACAGAATCAACAGAAAGCCTACACACACATGGAAATTGAACAACTCTTTACTGGATGACTACTGGGTCAGGGAAGAAATAAAGAAGGAAATCAAAGACTCAAAGACTTCTTAAAATCCAACGACAATGAAGGCACAACAAACCCAAACCTATGGGACACAATGAAAGATGAGGAAAGTTCATAGCACTAAGTGCCTTAAAAAAGAAAATTGTGACAGCTCATATTAGCGAATTAACAGCTAAACTGGGTGAATTGGAAAAAAAAGAAGCAAACACTCCCAAGAGGAGCAGAAGACAGGAGATCATCAAACTTAGGGCTGAAATCAACATCTTAGAAACAAAAAGAACTGTACAAAGAATCAATGAAACCAAGAGTTGGTTCTTTGAGAAAATCAACAAAAGAGACAGACCCTTAGCCAAATTCACTAAAATACAGAGGGAAAAACCCAAATCAACAAAATCACAAATGAAAAGGGAGAAATAACAACAGACATTGAGGAAATCCAGAGAATATTTGGATCCTACTTTAAAAATCTATACTCAACCAAATTTGAAAACCTAAGTGAAATGAACAATTTTCTCAATAGATTCCACCTACCAAAACTAAATCAAGATCAGATTAACAGATTAAACAGCCCAATAACCCCTAAGGAAATAGAAACAGTCATTAAAAATCTCCCAACCAAAAAATGCCCAGGGCCAGTTGGCTTTAGCACAGAATTCTACCGGACCTTCAAAGAGGAGCTAACACAAATACTTTTCAAACTCTTCCACCAAATAGAATCAGAAAGAACACTGCCAAACTCATTCTATGAGACCACAGTCACCCTGATTCCTAAACCACACAAAGACCCAACAAAGAAAGAGAACTTCAGACCAATCTCCCTCATGAACATAGATGCAAAAATACTTAATAAAATACTAGCAAACCGAATTCAAGAACACATCAAAAGTATCATACACCATGATCAAGTAGACTGCATCCCAGGAATGCAGGGATGGTTCAACATATGAAAGTCTATCAACGTCATTCACCATATAAACAAGACGAAAGAAAAAAACCACATGATAATCACGCTAGATGCAGAATAAGCATTTGACAAAATCCAACACCACTTCATGCTAAAAGTTCTGGAGAGAAAGGGCATGCAAGGACTGTACTTATAAATAATAAAGGCAATATACAGTAAGCCAGTGGCCAACATCAAATTAAATGGAGAGAAACTTGAAGCATTTCTTCTAAACTCAGGGACAAGACAAGGATGCCCACTTTCACCATATCTCTTCAATATAGTACTTGAAGTTCTTGCTAGAGCAATACAACAACTAAAGGAGATCAAGGGGATACAAATTGGAAATGAAGATGTCAAATTATCCCTATTTGCAAACGATATGATAGTATACATAAGCGACCCCAAAAATTCCACCAGAGAATTCTTACAACTGATAAACACCTCTAGCAAGGTGGCTGCATAAAAAATTAACTGAAAAAGTCAGAAGCCCTTCTCTATACAACAAACAAATGGGCTGAGAAAGAAATAAGGGAAACAAACCCCATCACAACAGCCACAAACAATATAAAATACCTGGTGGTAACTCTAACCAAACAAGTAAAGGACCTGTACAACAAGAACTCCAAGCCCTTGAAGAAAGAAATGGAAGAGACCCTTAGAAGATGGAAAGATCTCCCATGCTCTTGGATAGGTAGGATCAACATAATAAAAGTGGCCATGCTACCAAAAGCAATATATAGATTCAATGCAATTCCTATCAAAATACCAACACAATTCTTTATAGCCCTCGAAAGAGCTATTCTCAATTTCATATGGAACAACAAAAAACACAGAATAGCTAAATCAATCCTGTACAATAAAAAAAAATCTGGAGGTATCACCATCCCAGATTTCAAGGTGAACTACAGAGCAATAATAGTAAAAACAGCATGGTATTTGTATAGAAACAGACCAGTAGATCAATGGAATTGAATTGCAGATCCAGAAATGGACCCACACACCTATGGCCACCTAGTTTTTGACAAAGAAGCCAAAACTGCACAATGGATAAAGGACAGCATCTTCAACAAATGGTGCTGGTCCAACTGGATGTCTACTTGCAAAAGAATGAAATTAGACTCATACTTATCACCTTGTACAAAACTTAAATCCAAGTGGATCAAAGACCTTAATATAAGCCCGGTCACACTACATCTAGCAGAATAGAAAGTGGGAAAAACCCTAAAAATCATTGGCACAGGTGACAACTTCCTGAACAGATCACCAACAGCTCAGGACCTAAGAACAACAATCAATAAATGCGACCTCAAGAAACTGAAAAGCTTCTGTAAGGCAAAAGACATGGTCATTCGAACAAAATGGCAGCCTACAAACTGGGAGAAAATCTTCACCAACCCCACATCTGACAGAGGGCTAATATCCAAAATCTACAAAGAACTCAAGAAATTAAATGCCAAGAAACCAAATAATCCAATCAAAAAATGGGAGACGGAGCTAAATAGAGAATTCACAAAGGAGGAATCCCTAATGGCCGAGAGACACCTGAAGGAATGCTCAATATCCTTAATCATCAGAGAAATGCAATTCAAGATGACTCTGAGATTCCGTCTCACTCCTGTCAGAACGGCTAAGATCAAAAGCTCAAATGACAGCACATGCTGGCGAGGGTGGGGAGAAAGAGGAACCCTCCTCCATTGCTGGTGGGAGTGCAGGCTTGTGCAACCACTATGGAGGTCAGTATGGCGATATCTTAGAAATCTTGGAATAGCTTTGCTTCAGGGCCCAGCCATACCACTTCTGGGTATACATCCAAATGACTCCTCATGGAATCATAAGGAAGTCTCCTCATCTACGTTCATAGCAGCCTTATTTGTAATAGCTAGAAACTGGAAATAATGCAGATGTCCCTCAACCGAAGAATGGATTAAAACACTGTGGTACATCTATACAATGGAATATTACTCAGCTATCAGAGACAATGAAATTATGCAATTTGCAGTCAAATGGATGGAACTAGAGAAGATCATCCTGAGTGAGCTAACCCAGATTCAGAAGGATGCACATGGCCTCTATTCACTTATAGTAGGATTTTAGCTATATAGTACAGGATATCTGTACTACAACCAACATACCAAAGGGAACATGGACATAGACTTTTTTTTGTTGTTGGTTTGTTTGTTTGTTGGCCTGTTTTTTTTATTTTTCCCTCCCTAGCAATGAGATACTTTTCACTGGTGGTACTGCCTTGTATGCCCCCAGTGTATGAAGAGGCTCTTGGCCCTCATATGACTTCTGAACTGAGGCAAGGGACTGTTATGTTAGGGACACCCCACTCCAGAGGAGCAAGATGGAAAGGTTAGGGGGTAGAGAATGGGAGGGTGGGCCTGGGAAGGGGGGAAAGAGGACAATATGATGGAGATGTAACCTGAAGCAACAAATAAATAAATTTATTAATTTAAAAAAAAGCAAGTAACAAGTTTAAATCACTGTAAATAAATTAAAGTTTATAGCTGTTTAACCTGGTTTTATAAATCTCCAAGAGTCGAAAAAACTTAGCGCTAAGGTAAAATACATGAAATGCGTGGTGTTAGCCCGTGCCTTTAACTTCAGCAGAGATAGGAGTCACACTATAGAGTTAGATGTCTTAGAAACTTTAGAGTTACAAGAAACAGGGTGGTGATGTTGCACACCCTTAATCCCATCTTTCCAGAAGAATACCCCCTTAATCCCAACACACTAGAGACAGAAACAGGCAGATCTTAGAGCTCAAGGTCAGCCTGATACAAAACAGTCTCCAAGGAGAGAAAAACTTCCAACCAGGGGTGGTGGAACACATCTTTAATCCCTTCAGTTGGGAACCACAGGTCTTTGATCCCAATACTTAGAATGCAGAGACAGGCACATAAGATTTGGAAGGATTTAAGTTTAAAAGCTACTTACAGAAGGCATGCTCAATGCAAACAAATTTTCCTTTGAGTTCTCAAAATATATACACTAAATGTTTGTTTAGCTCCAAAATAACAAA
>CAJQZJ010032332.1:3899311-3931262 GCA_907164525.1 Lophiomys imhausi
TTCCTTTTCTTCTTTCTTTGTCTTTCTTTCGTTCTTTCTCTGACCGCCCCACTGTTAAAAAAAGAAAAAGGTGAGCATAACGGGAAGGCAAAAGCTAAGATGTGGCTCATTTTAACTCATAATAGCTGGGGCTCTACACTTTGTTTATGAAATAGAGTAAGAAAGGGAGGGGGGCTTAATGTAGTGACACCACCAGGCTGTATAAATACAATATTCATTTTTTAAAAGTGAAGTGGATTTGGTTTACTCTGAAGGCCAGTAATTCAAACAGCGCCTATCTACGGCAGATAGAGCAGCTATGCACATCTATACAGGCAAGTTTGAAATTTAGAACA
The DNA here is from genome assembly GCA_907164525.1 of Lophiomys imhausi. Taxonomy (NCBI): domain Eukaryota; kingdom Metazoa; phylum Chordata; class Mammalia; order Rodentia; family Muridae; genus Lophiomys; species Lophiomys imhausi. The sequence goes on from CAJQZJ010032332.1 coordinate 3,899,647, forward strand.
AGGCTTTGATTTATTCCCTTTCTATCAGTGATTAATGCCCCTTAATTAGCTAATCTCAAAGTCATTATTTACAACTATGGCAGACAAAGGAAAACCTGATGATCCAACGCTTATGTCAGTTTGAAATTTTAAAACAAAACAAAACAAAAATGCTTTATTCCGAGTGGAGTGCCGAATGTTGCAGAGGAGCCTCAAAATAACAAAGAACCCCAAAGGAAAAATTAAAGCCACTATAAAAAGAAATAGAAAAATATCCTTGCTCCTCAATCTGAACCTCCTACCCTTCCTCTGTCCCAGAAATTGGTGCTTGGAAAAACTTGAGAGGAGATATTTGAAGAGAGGAGAAACATTTTGTCTTCTGGACATTCAAAATCTGTGAAAGTTCTACAACTAGCATGGGTTGGGGAGCATTTATAAAGGAGTTTTCTGAAATCCTTTTTTGAGGAACCGGGATCTTTGACTTAAAAGAAGTTCGTCCGTTCTTTGCGGATTTCTTAGGACTACATTGGTAGCCTGGGACCAGGTTTGTTTATCAAGATCTGGGGGGTCTCAAACCCCAGGTGGTGCTGGGTGTGAGGTGCTTGCAGTCTAGATGTTCCGGAATTTCTCTTTGAACTCTGCTACCCCCCAAGCTCCGCCTCTTATTTTAAGTGGCGCAGTACCACCACATCCCTGCCAGGACTGAGCTAGTTCGGAGCCTATATTCCCAGAAACAACATAAGTTGAATATCCAGAAGATTGGCCTGAGGCTCTTTGAGAGGAGTTCAAGGGGTCGCCCATAGAGCAGGGGAGCTCAATTCAGGGTACTGGAAGAACCCAGCCAAGAGGTCTAGCAAAGGGGCGGAGCTCAGGCCCACTCGGGGCCTGCACCCCTCCCCTCACAGTTCCTGGGACGCGCTGCTGATCTCCTGGCCGCCCAGGTTCACTAGGCTCTCCTCTCTTCCAGAGACCACCGTAAGGACACCGGCCTCCAGGCTTACCCTCACCCCCATCACTTTTCTCGAGGAAATGTCCATTTTTCCCCCTATGGCATGTCCGGTCCTTTTGTGAGCTTTTACACATTTAGAAATGGAGTTATGTAAAAAATAAGATCCCAGGAAACCTTGCTAGCTTGTGGGGCAGACTGAGGCGTGAAACAGTGAACTAAGGAGGGTCTTAACCGTCCTCCAACCCGAATGCGTGGAGTGGGATGGGGAGGGCTTTAGATTTATTATTCGTGGGTTCCTAAAGTCGGGACCCAAGCCGGGGAGGGAAAAGTCTTCTGGGATAATTTGCTTGCCTGTCAGACAGCAAGATAATGGGGTTTGAAATCCTCTGCAGAAAAGGGGACGCAAGGGAGAGGGAAAAAGACAAAACAAAAACAAAAACCAGGACTGGAAATTGGAGAGGAAGAGACCCAGTTGGGGAATAGGGAAGGCCAGGAGGGAGGAAAAGGACCAAGGTAAAAAAAAAAAAAAAGATCTAGGAAACAAGCACAAGAAAGCTGGAGGCCCGGCTCCTTTTGTTTGAAAGAACCCGCGTCCTAAATCGTAGGAACGAGGTCGTCATTAGCGCTCCGACCCACTGGAGACACGCATTAGAGAAAGAAATGAACAGAGAATCCCCACCCCACCACCCCAACCAGCCTGATTACTTCTCTTTCCTTGAAATCCCAGAGCCTTGAGGTTGGGTCGCCCAAACCTCTCCCCCGCCGACCTCCCACACCCTTTCCCGGTACAAAACAGAGGCTGGGGGGCAAGAAAGGGGCAGACAGGGAGAGAAAAAACACCAAGCCTTTCATGATTAAAACAAAAAACAAAAACCGAGCAAACAAAACAAGCCCCTGTGCCTTCAGATTACTGACCCGGTTTCCCTCCTCTTTTTGCGTGGACTTATTTGGAAACAGTTCTTAGGACGACATTCTCGCCTCAGAGATTAACCACTATAGTGTCAATGCTCCCAATGGTAGTGCAACCCAGTTTGTAAAAGTACCGATTTTTGTTAAAAAAAAGCCCCTCCCCCATTCAAATGAAACTCAGTGGATGGGCGTTTTGTCTAGAGGTCTGAGGGTGTGGGGAGGAGAGGGCTTGCTGAATCCAAACAAAGACTGTACCAGACTTGACAAGTGTAAGGCTCGGTGTGGGGGGACGGTTCATCTTCCTATGCCAATGGAATAGAATGGATTCAGAACCCGGTGATTGAATTTGTGTTTATAATGGACAGACAGAACAGGGCAGAATGAACCCTAAGCAACAAAAAGCACCTAGGTTTAATTCCTGGATTTCTTGAAATGGAAATAAAATAACCAAGATATTCCAGGCATTCTGATGTATTGACTCAGATAAAACACCTTTTATCCACTTTCCTTCCATCTGTCAAGAGCTGTGGCCCCAGTTGCACAAGCTGATGCAGAAGCCCAACCTGCAGGCAGAATTTTTCGAGAAATAAGGCTTGTAATCTGCCAGAAACCAGCAAAGCATGGAACCACCCAGCCAGTTTCTTCTCCTTTTCTCGTCCCCTTTCTCTCCCCTCTTCTCTCTTTTGCCCCCTCCAGCTGGTCTCCAATTATAACCCAGCTAGTCAGCCATATACACCTGCTGGAAAGAGCTTGCTGGGGGTGGTGAGAAAGGGCGACTTTGCTTTTTAAGAAACCAACAGGAGTCCCAAGTCCAACCTGCCTTCCACCTCTGTAGGCGGTCCTTGGGCGTGTATGGGAGTCCCAGTCCCTGAGGCTTCACCAGCTCTGGTAGCTGCTGGTGGGCGCTTTCGGTTTTTCTTGCCTACCAGCAAGTCACGTCTTTTCTAAGTTGCTTCTCAGCCACACCGTCCTCTGTATAGTTTTCAAGACTCTCTTACTGATGCCAGCAAGGAGGGTTTAAAAAAGGGGAGATGAGAATGGGTAGAAAGGAATGGAAAGGAGGGCACCTTGATTTCTCCTTTTTAACATTTTAATTTCATTGACATAACTTGAAAGGTTTGTTTTGGTCTAAGGCAAAGCTGCCAGTTCCAAATACAAACAGATGGACACACACTGTGCGTATCAGATGCTGGGAATAAAAATGGTTTATTGATTGAAATAATAGAGGCATTATTTTGATTTGTCTTGACATGGACGCTGATTTATAGAGCTCTTCCCCCCCCCATTGATTTCTTCTTGTAGTCCAGACACATGGAAATGATAAAAAGCTCACCAAGGCTCACCTTAGTGCTAATCAAGATTGTTCAATGCACGTTATAAATCTGATATTATATTTATTGCTTATCTTTATTCACGTGGTTAGTCTCCATCCTAGGACTGTCCCCTTTCAAAAAAATTGTTTTGGGGTGCATGTGTTTCCACTTTGCACTTTCAATGGGCTGGAGAAGACAATAGTGTGAAAAACATCTGAAAATATGAGGTGACAGAGCGGCATGTGTGTTTCATTTCTGCAGTGTTAGGGTAGAGAGTAACAAAAGAAAGAGAGAGAGAGAGAGAGAGAGAGAGAGAGAGAGACTATATCCAGGGCCCCAGCACAAAAGAAGTGCTGACCCAAAACTAACACAAGACAAATTAAAGAACTGAACAAATCCGAGGAAGGGCTAGGGACAAGCAATTGGGGAAAGATCACATACCTAGGAAGGATAGTTAGATGAAATGAGGGTGGGGGAAGAGTAGAGAAAGTAGTGCCCAGGACTGGAACTCGCACCCCTGAGGCTGTGGAACAATACATTTGCTTAGAATACGAGATTTCTTTGGTTACACAATGAAATAAAAGTAATGATCACAAAATAAACATCACTCTAAAACAAACCTAATTGTTCCTGTTTAGTTATGGGATCAGAAACCCCGGGCTGACCCTAGCCCCGGTACATGCTCAGGAATGGTAAAGTCGAAGAGGGTTGAAATGGGACTGAGAAAACCCTTTTCGGTGAAGGGACGTCGATATTTGCAGAGTTTAAAGCTTCAAGAATACAAAGGCAGGCGTGGGATTATCTGATTATCCACTATAGCGAATGAACGGAACGAGTTGTTGCCTCTAAAAGGTTGAGTACGTTTTATAAACAAACAATAAAGGTCTGTTGGTAAGGAGAAAATAAAAATGGGGGGGGGATTTAATATTAGCAAGAGCCTGAAAGAGAATGAAGTCTAGAGTAGCAAGTCAGAAGCTGGATGGCGGGCGGTGAAAGCCAGTCCTGAGGGCTCTGGGCACAGCCGGCGGCAGAGAATGCAGCTCTAGGGCGGTGGGAGCCTCGCAGGAGCCAGAAGCGCAGCGGGCCTCGACGGGACACCTGGCAGCCGGCTGTCACCGGTGGCTAAGAATGACCAGGGCGGAAAGCCCACGCTTCCAGGATTTACTGACCTGGGTCTGTGCCTCCCTTTCCAAACCATCCGAGCCCGTGCCTTTAGAGAAGAAGTCGCCTAGTACCTGAGTCCCATCTTTGGGACCTTGAATATGCCCGACACCCCAGAACTGAAGAGTGAACTCTGGTTCTGTCAGTTCTCGAGACGCTCTTACTATCCTTTAATTTTATTGGACAGCCTGTTGCTCGGCGGGCAAGGGTGAGCCTGGAGTTCCCGGACGCCCGGCTGAGTGCCTTTCCCTGGGCGGCCACGGGCACCAGGCTGGGGATCACGCAGCTCAGAGTGCTGTACGCAGTGGCGGGCTTGCAAAGCCGGGTCCCCTCCTGATGCTCACCTCAGGCGGCCGCTGGAAGTTCAGTCCCAGCGCGAGCTTTTCTCCGACAGGGACCCGATTGCCTTCAACTCCCCAGGCTGCTCTCTTCGCTTCATCCCAGGATAATTGTGCCTTTCTCTACATTTAGAGCTTTGGAAATTGAGAAAGCGCGCTTTCATTTGTGCATCATCTGCCGACAGCCCTTTTGCGTTAGAGTCTTTTTTCTCCTCCCCTCACGTACACACACACACACACACACACACACACACACACACACGCACGCGCGCGCGCTTTTTTTAAAAAAAATAAATGATTTGAAAAATCAAAAGAAACGCTGAATCAGTCCGCCCAATTTTATGCTCCATCTCCCTGTCTGCTACAGTTTCTCTTTGCGGTCTAAGGAAAAACAGTGTTTAGAGCCATTTTCAATCTCCTTTGTCACTTGCCACTCTGTGTATGCTGGTTTTCTATATCATTTGTTTACCAAATCAGGTCCTATTTCTTCATGCCTGGATTCAGGATATTTGTCCTAGACTAATTGCCCGGTGCTGGAGAAGGGCAGGACGGTTTGCATCCCACCCGATGCAGAAACTGTCAGCAAGCATTAGGGCTCCACAAGGACACCGCTGTGACAGACTCCTGGCTTCTGAAGGTTTTGATTAAAGAACCCGCCTTGCCTTCCTAGCATGACATAGTTTGAAGTTGGGGTTGGGCGCTTACTAGGTGTGGAGCCTTGACCTCCAGGTGTTTCAGGATCCTCCTTCCCAGCGCCAAGCAACCCTATACTTTCCTATGCCCCTGGATGCATATATATACCACACTGTCAATTCTCCCGGCCATAAGATGTCTACCTGTTTTGTGGACTTGAATAGTTTCAGGTTCCTTATTAACTCTTTCTGGTTTGCTAATTGATTTTTTTTTTTTTACTTGATTACATCTTGACTCAACACAGATTAAGGATGTAGAGTGTGTGGGTCACCCTGTTATTTCCCTGATTAATATTCAAAAAACCAAGAACATTTTAAAAAAAGAAGTTGGGGTTGATCCAAACATTCTTCAGATTTGGTGTTATGTATGTCTATTTCATTCTACAAAGTGACTGAACTGTAAGTTATAAGTAGCTCAAAATGACTGGGCAAGCGTTTGGAGGTAAATTTCAGGTAGTCATAACAATACCCTCTTAGATCATCCATCTGAGTTAGGTAACCCTGGAAGAGAACTTTAATTAAAGGCAACTTCATTATAATTTACCCATAATTGACATCCCAAAATAAGTCAGGAGCTTCAGCTGTTTCAGTAGATAGGTGTCTCTGTGATATTTGACATTATAAAAGTGACTTGTTATCTTTTGTGGGCATGGTACATTTTTACATGGGCAATTTCCTTTATCACTTCTAAAGGTACTTTTAGATATGATGTCTCTTTACATCAAGCTTTTAGCTGTACTTGAATGTTGTTGCCTGGGATGTTAAGGGCCACATACACAGGAATAAACAAAACAAATTAGTGTGGCAACTACCTCACTTCAGAGGACAGCTATGCCAGTGGGTTCAAGGTGGGTTCTTAGAACTTTTGTCTTCACCAGTGAACACAATTTGTTACCTAAGTTTGCAATATATACCCTGACACACCAATATTATAGCTGACCCAAGATACAGCATTTTTTATTATAGGAAAGGAAAAGAAAATTAATAGAAAACTGTTGAGTTTTGTTAGATAAGCCAATAAATAGAATTTGGAAAAGGCAATGCATTGGCACTCCAAATATTTAGCTACAAATCAGTATATAATGGTTCTGGAAAAAGAAAAAAGAAACACTTTACATTGTCTTTTGGATTTAGCCTAAGGAAATTTCTGACCGATTTTCCTTATTTTGATTTCATACTCACTGAACAACTTCCTGATTACAATTTAAATTCTCTGTAGAGCTCCTGGGCTGTGGGAGTGTATCTAAGTCTTTGAGATTTTTACAACTGTATATGTATTCCGTGGGTATTTGTTCTTTGCTCTTGATGGGTTTGGCCTAAAGCTGATGATTCTCTGAGAGACAGTGCAAATCTCGTTTGCTAAGAGGAAGGCAACCCTTCAGTTCTGCAAACTTTAGAATCTAGGATAGCCCTATGGATGAAGAGGAGACTTCCAAGGCAGGGCAGCTATAGATACACATTATGGAAGTGGTACGCATTTGGCTACCTGCTCAGAGGTCAAGACAGTAGGGTTGCATTTATGTGCCTAGAGTCTAGAACTTGGGGATATTAAGAAATAATTTTCTAAACAATCAGATTAAAGCCTCTTGCTTGACTCTTATATTCTATCAAAAATTAATTCATGCAAACTATTTTTGGAATTAATTATAGCTTTGGCCCCAATTGCATCCTGAGTGCATTAACTTTTACACCAACCACAGTAATGTATCATGTCTTTTTTTGTATGGTGAATGTAATTTAATTACATGTTCTCTTGATGCTGAATTCTGCTATTTGGGAAACACATATGGTTTATTATTTTATTATCTTTTCTTCTAATTCTGTTAACTCTTATCTTTCCTCAGTGAAAGGAACTACTAAATTTATTTAGTTGTCTCCACAGAAAACTCTTTCTCTCTTAGATGTAGAGGGTGCCAATGGCTTCCTGTTTTACTTTAGACTTTCCTACTCTTGCAGCCTTATGGCTTCAAAGACGAATGCACCTGGATTTAGAAAAACTTCAGTATCTCCATTAGAGCTACTAAGGGATTAAATCAGATAAAGTATATAAAGGGATCAGCACAACATCTGACACTTAGTGTTAGAAAAAGTATTATCTTGGTACTACTGTTAACACATAAGTCCTTTACATGAAACCATTACAGGATAAGGTATAATGATACTTGTTTTCTTTCCTTGATTGTGCCTGATAGCCTTGAATTCTCCCTCTTGCCAATACATCTGAAGTTATTTTTCCTCTTAAATGCATTTCATTAATGTTATTTATATTCATAGATTTTAACATATATGCAAGTTTGATGCTTGGATCAATGTTGGTGCACTATACCTGGATCTGGAATTTGATGAAGGCCCCTGTTCTTTGCAAATGAGCATCTACTTTGTAACTACTTTTTTAGAATTTTATTTTGAATAAAGTTTCCATTAGGCACAATCCATCACTGATCTCTTGGTTACCATATTTTTCACATTCTTCTACATGTAGATATTTTTTCACATGCCTCCCATTTGAATATTTGAGTTGTTAAAACAAAACAAAACTTTGAAGATTAGAGATTAGTAGAATCATTGCATTTTCTGTCATAAATGAATTTAGACACATGCAGTGGGTTCTAATATGTAATTCATTTTTCCATTCATCTGTACTATTTAAGTTATTTTCTCTTAATCATTATTGCAAAAGCTGTGAGTTCTACTATCTAATTCAGTTTTCCATTCATCTGTACCATTTAAGCTATTTTTTCTTAATCATTATTGCAAAAGCCCATTTAAATTATATCTCTGAGTAGCCTTGTTATGTAATTTCCCAACCTTCTGCTGGGCAGGAGTGGAACACAACTTTAATTGCAGCACTCAGGATTCAGAGGCAGGCAGATCTCTGTGAGTTCAAGGCCAGCCTGGTCTACAGAGTGAGTTCTAGGACTACACAGAGGTACCCTGTCTTGAAAAACAAAACAAAAGAGAAGAAAAGAAAACAAAACAACAATAAACCAAACAAATAATTTTTCAATTTTTCTTAAAATACTTAAAAAAATAAGTGGTACATGATTTCTCCTTATACATTCCATACTGTATTTCATCCAAAATGGATCCTTGGTTTTTAAGAAAACTGATCTTTTGCACTGAATATATTTTTTTCTCTTTGCTAAGAATTGAAGCAACAATCCCTGGTTATGTCTAGATGATTTCTCATAGAAGATGTTGGTGCTCCATAAGAGATATAGCTTGTTAAGGAGTTGTATAAGAAAGTGTATCAAGTTTCTGAAAGTTTATAATTCTCCCATATAAGCATTTAGAAAAAAATCTTTGAAAAAATATCATGGGAACCAGGCAACTGGTCTATGACCTACCTGTAAACTAGATCTAGACCCTAGCATGCTTTAATTGTTCTGAGAGCTTCCTACCTTCTAGTGTCTTCACTAAACTGCCATGAAAAGAAGCATTTAAGTTTTGCCATCATTTTTTATGGATTCTAAGTGAAGGTTTTTTTTTTTTTCCCAATTGTTTAATGTGCATAAAATGAAGAGAATGTCACAAACCAGTAATCTTAGTATTTTGGCCAAGCTCTGTCACTGTTATTTGCTGTGTGACTATAATTAAATCTATAAGTAGTTGTTTTGCATTTTTCCATGTGTTAAATTGGGATAATAATAGTTCTGTGGGATGTTTGTATGTAGGTGTGTGTGTGTGTGTGTGTGTGTGTGTGTGTGTGTGTGTTAGCTGTTTTAGGATGCTATAACAAAATGTAATAGGCCAGGTGATTTCAATTCAGAAATGCATTTCTCATAGTACTGAAGACTGGAAAGTCCAAAAGCAACATGCCTGAATTCAGTGTATGGTGAGAGCCTATGTTCTCATTTGCAAATGGGCATCCCCTTGTGTCCTCACATGATGAAGAGAAGAGACAAGCTCTCTCCTGCTTTTTGCATAATGACAGTGATCCCATTAGAGAGTGCTCTCCCTCAAGGCAAAAAGTAACTACCCAAAGCCCTTTTTAATGTTATCATAGAAGGCTGGGGCTAGGACTTCAACATATGAATAGAGGAGGGACATAAATATTAATAGATTCATAGTTGTGTATTCCAGTGTGTGTGTGTGTGTATGTGTGTGTGTGTGTGTGTGTGTGTACTTGTGTATGGTAATCAAGTTAAACTATTCAACTCAGATATTCAAGGCGATTGGATAATTAAAAAATATAGACTATTTCTATTTTTGAGAATTTCATAGAATGGATCTTGATCATATTCACCTTTTTTCTCCCCCAAATCTCCCAAGGTTCAACTATTTCTCCTTCCCCCACTCTGCTACATGTTCCTTCTTTTGAAGAAGAGCAAAGAAGCAGATATCCTGGCCTCTTACAATATTTCTGTCACCTATTCTACTATATTCCCTGAACCTAAATCCTATTAGGTCACTGTTGGTTACCCCAGGATATAAGTGCCACTGTTGTGCTTTTCGGAATATCTTGCTGTGCTGGTGGTCGTTGTGGGTCATACGTATTAGAGCTCGATAGGACTATTGATTGCTTTTCTCCCCTGGCAGCTTGCTTGGCTCCATCATTTCCTAAGGCTTTTTCAAACATCCTTAATTTTATTTATCATTCCTTATTCCTCCTCTTTGCTTCATCCTCTGTCTTGCTGTCTCTCCCCAGGTAAGTGTCCCCTCAACTCTTTTTTTCAATTTTTACTTCATAGCAACTGTGTCTAATATTCCCTCCTCTAGTGTTCTTGTCTACTCCCACCCCCAACCATGGTCCCTTTTGTCACAGATACCAGGAAAGTAAAATTGAAATGACTTTGGTCACCTTCTTTGGGCTTGCAAAGTGTTAGCATGCTATCTATACCTCAATTGCATTATTACTTACATTCATGAAGTTTATAACATGGAAAATAATCCAGCTCAATTTTCCATTTTATTACTTCTTTTCAAAAACTTGATTCTATGTGTTGCTAATTAGTGTTTGCCAATCAGATTTGATTTTTCTTCCTTTTCATACCAGCCAGATTGTGTTTTAGGGGCTCAAAACAAGAATCTGTTTTGTTTTGTTTTTGTCTCTTTTGGAATATTAATTGCTTCAAGCTTTTAAAAGTTTCTATCTAGTATAGATAGTTTTGCAGACAATGCTTTAGAATTAAGAGCCTTGCTTTAATTTTTTTCCTTTGCTCATATAGTTGCTAATTTTTGACTTTGTGTTTATTTTGTTTTTTGTCTTGCCCCCCCCCCTTTTTGGTGTGTAGAAAGATCTTGTTTTTACTGCTTGTGTAGTAATATCAGGACACGTTTTAGGGTGGAAGATGCAGGTAGATCATCTAATATTACTTTGTGTAGGTACTACCAGACCATAGGGCTCTCAACGCTGCTTTTCAGAGTTAGGCACCCATAGGCGCTGATGACCTGTTTGTGAACTTTTGTGACCTGTACTCTCAAGAGCTTTGTCCTAATTGCATATTTCTTATTTCTGAAGCTTTACTCCTCTGGACTGCCTTCTTACATGGTTTTCAAATGCTCTGGGCATCATGGCAAACTGAACATCCATGAGGAGCATCATGGGATGTTTAAAATTTCGAGAATAAAGGATGATCTTCCCATTTGTCAGATACTGCTGTGCCCTCCATCTCCCAGGTTCAGTGCTTGGTCATGACACATTCCTTCTAGAGGATATTGTGTCTTTGGGCAGCTGGCATTTTAAACATTGGTGTGACAGGTTAAGAGCACATTTCACATAAAAATCTACACGAATCAAGAAATAAAAAAGACAATGTCAATTCTGATGCCAACATTTGAACAGATTTCTAATATCCAATGACTTTATGCATGTTACTTGTAAATATTTGTGATCATTTAAGAATAAATAGATATATTTCTCTTTTAATTATGATACCTTTTCAAATGCCCATAAAGTGTGAAAACGCACCTACTCATTACCACTCCTTAACACTTGGAGTTGATAGGTGTTTCTTTGGCCCCAGGATAGGATGAAGACAATAACAACAACAACAACAACTGAGAGACACTGCTGGTGTGTGCAAACAGAACAGGCTTGCCACCCATGGAATTAAAATCTCTGTGGTGGTTTTCCAACTCATTTTCTGACAGTTGCCCCAAGACGTTTACCTAGTCTTGCCTAGTCTGTTCTGAAGTTACAGTTACATTGTTTCCTTCAGGAGTTTCAGCCATCCTATCTCCCTCCACTTTCCCTTTGTCTCTCAATCATTTTCTGTCTCTCTTGTCTTCTATAAGGTTAAGCATCAAAGTCAGACCTCAAGCATGCTAGGCACATCCTCTCCTAAGGAGCTGGGTCCCATGCTTTCCTCTGTTTCTTTCTTTCTTTTTCTTTTTTTTCTGACATCTCTTTTCCTTAACTTTCAGATTCCTAGACATTTCTGATTCATCGACATCGATCCTTTATTTTCTAGTGATGATAAGGAGTTTTGGGATAGGCTGGTGTGAGAAGTTGCAGCCCTGGGCAGAAGAAATAGGAACATGTTTCACCTGCCATTTTCATCTTCTGCATCATCACTGGGGGCTTTAGGTTATTTGGTTTATATATATATATATATATTTAAGAATCTCCTTTTATTTTTTTGTCTTCATTATTTTCCTTAGTACACCCCTGATTATTTATCCATTTTTGTTGTCACTTCTGTCATGTTCTGAAGTTGCTTCTGTTTACTCAGACACATTTGCTGCTTTACCAAGGTATTGGTTTCTATAGAATAGAGTACATGTTATTGTTTGTCAGGATGTTGTCATCAAATTTTCTTAAAACCTTACTTTTTACACTTTTTCAAGTGAATTGCAAATTATTTTCAAATAAGAATTTTAGTTTTGTTCCTGTCTTGAAATTAAATATTTACATATACAATGATGATGTTATTTCCACACAGCTGGCTGGAGTCACTGCTGTGCATCATTATAGAATGGTTTCCTAGTGGTTTAACGTCACATCTCATAAGAAAGTTGACCTTTTCCCTTTTGTATGTATCCTAGTAAATTATATTCATAAATGCTGAATGGTTCATTTCAAAGTAATATCAAATGGTTCATGATCTGTTTTGCAAACTTGAAAGTTTTTATAGTCATTGTTTTTTCTTTAACTTTTTAAGTAAAAAGTAAAAACTTTTTAATTTTGGTATCTATTCAATGTTTTTCTTGGACACTTAAAAGGAGAAAAAGTAATCACCACAACACTGTTAATCTTTCCTTTATTTTTTATTTTCTGCTCCCTCAATTTGCCTAATACTATCCACAATGAACAAAATTCTTTAGTCACGATTAATCTGCCTATGCAGGCTGAGCCCTTAGGAGATGGTTTCACATGACTAAAGTTTTATTTTTATGTAACATCAAATGACTGATTTAAAACACTGTGCTGATTATTGGTCATACAACACACACACACACACACACACACACACACACACACACACACACACACACACACACACACTGCTACAATGACTGAATTTATCTATATCGTTACCTGATAGCTAGTTTAGTGGGATTAAAACTTCATTAGATTCTAACAGGTGAAATCTAGCAGATAAAAACCATGAAACAAAGAACCCTATGCTAGGTGGGTTTTAGTTGAGGAATGGGTAGGTTGAGAATGGCAGGCAAGTTTAATGGCTATTTTAGCTTCAGGAAAAGTGGAGTTGTCACAGTCTGTAAAGCCTAGGTTTCTGTTGGTGCAGGTAGCACCTGACCACGCTGGAAGTGAGCGGAGAAAGGAGGCATGGACTACCAACCAAGGTTGCATCAAAATGTAGCCAAGTGTCACCTCTGCTTCTTTGTGGGTTTGCCCCACCCATTCTTGCATTTCCTAAATAACCACCCAGCTGTGGCAGGCCAGTCCATCCTTCACTGGAATCCTGTACCCCAAAGTTCAATAGTGTTGGTGACCTATTTAGTACCTTCACAACTTTTAGCAGAATTACCCCAAATCCTTAATATTGATAATTCAACTGATGCCCAAGAGTCTTACAAAGAAAGCAATATATGGCAAAATGGTAAAAATCAGCTTACAGAACTTGCCATTTGCATTTATTCGAATGAAAATTTGCCAGAGTTGACCCCACTAGTAGAAGATAGTACAAAATATAGCTAAAAGACAAGCCATTTGGAAATATTGTTGAGATCTTTATTCTATATTTTGTTAATTAAAATGTATACACTAATACAAAGAAACTTTAAAATTTTTGGGTTCATTCACTTTCACTTCTTACTGTTTCAATCTTCTTGGAAGGTAGAGTCTACTCTTACACTATGCATCTAGTCAGAAGCTTGGGTGAAAGAGCACACTAACTGTAATCCAGGACCAGTGGTCAGCCCTGAAAACATACATACGAGTAACAGTATACAGGCAGAGCAGGCTGTATTTACATATTGATGAATATAATAAATAAAATATAATTATATTATATAATATAATAATTACATATTATATTATATAATATATATTATATAATACATTATATATATAATGCATTACATATACATGTAAAGAAAATTAAAGGAAAAGAAGCCATGAATTCGAATGAATGTGTGTGTGTGTGTGTGTGTGTGTGTGTGTGTGTGTGTGTGTGTGTGTACATGGGATGTGTTGGGAAAGAAAGGGAAAGGAGGAATCATATAATTATATCATAATGTCAAAAAATGAATTCTCAATATATATATTTGTCTGCTATTTTACAGATGGAAAACTAACTTCTTCTTCAGTGTTAGTTAAATCAAACTTGAGTTTCTTGTCTAACTGGTCACCCATTTGTAAACTAAAATTACAGATCAGTGAACAGTTCAAACGTTTCCAGATCCTGGCAGCTGAGGTGTTCCCTCCTTGAGATCCGAATCTTGAAGGTAAACAGAGTCTGGCCAGCTCAAAACCACACGTCCCATTTCCTGTTTAAGTCTGAAATTTCCTAGAGCATTGATTACAACTTGGGGATGAGAAAGCTCTCACTAAAAATGTAGTTATTGAAGAAACGATCTGTTCTGTGGGAGAGAACCCTCTTGGTGCACTTCATGCTGCCCTCAGCCATGCCCCACTGAAGTCCTGCTGTCGGTATGCTTGTGAGTCATGATTTAACAAGTAGAAACCATGCCTCCCTCTCTCTTGCAGCACCACAGGGGGGAAAATCACTGTTTGGGAGAGAAAATCCTGCTGTTGTATTCTGAGGTCATTTTTTTTCTCTCCTAGAAATATGGATTTGAATAATAGAAACAGTGAGTCAGTAGCAAAGGAAATATAATTAAATACTCTTCCCTCTTTAAAAACTAGGTACATTTTGTTCTATCTGTCTGTTCGGGCTTTAACACATGCTTTCTTTGGTAGGTACTTCTTATTATTTGTGATATTTTTATTGTATGGGCACAATAAGCACTTTCCATTGGAAAATTATTCTTTTGGAGATGAGGAAACTGAGCCCCAGAGAAAGAAATTACTCTGAGTCACACCTACGTGATTGGAAGCACAGGGGGAACGAGACTCCACTTCCCTGCTGCTTTTGAAGTGTAGTTTCTCATGGTATGGCTTCAATGCCCATTGCGAAATTTTCACTTTCGGGCTTTTATAGGAGTTGATCATAGAGTGCAAGCCAGATTGAGCTGATGCACGAGCAAACAGGGAGACAAATTGATAAATAATTCAGAGACAAATATGTTTAATTAGAGAATACTATGAACACTTACAACAAGGTGCTCACTAATTCCAGAGGAAGGTAAAGCATAAGTGTAATTTTTCAGTTCCATTGTTCAGGAAATGAATAATGTATAAATCTTTCCTGAAATAGCACAGCAATTTATTAACATACTTCTGAGGGAATGTTCTAAGACACAAAGGCTATGTCTGTATGCAATTATGGAATTTATCATTTTAATAGAGATTGAGTTGTTGGCAAGGCATCTTACTAATCTAGTTTTGAAGGACAGGAGTATCTGTTGATTTGTTTTATAGGAAAAGAAAAGTCCAAGGATAAAATACTATGAAACTGACTCCATACCAATGTGTTTCTCTTTTTTTCATTTTAATATTTCTTCATCCCTTCTTTCTGTCTCTTTCTCCATGGTAATGTAAAACATGACATAGAATGTGAAACGTTCATGAAGTTTCCATTTGTGCTAAGGCATTCCTATCTATTCATTATTTATTTGGCAATTAAGAGAAACAGTACTGGTCTCCAGTTCAAGGTGTCAACAAACATTTGTTACAAGCTACTCATTTTTCTGTGCCCACAAGAAGTGAAAGGCCTGACATGGTCTTAGGAGCAACAGCGGTGTAAGAACAAAAGACATTAGCAAATAATATTCTAAGTCATTTAGAGTGTGTATGTACGAGGGTGCAGTTTTATTAGAAATACAAACTCAAAATGGGAGGATAGAGGAGGTAGAACACAGGTGAAGAGTATGTAGCAAACCTGACCTTGAGAGTTTGAGATTCTTTGTGTATGTCTATTCAGTGGATAAGCTCACCAAGTCAGTTCTAGCCTTCATTTATTTGTTAAAATGAAGAGTAGAGTTTTATTCACACTATTTATATAACACTTTTTTTGGTGTGTGTTTTGAGTTCATCTATCAAAGTCCAAAATACAAGACTTGAAAGACTTTTAAATCTCAAAATCATTGTTCCTCTAGCTTAATTTCATGAATCTTATTCATGTTTAATCTTCTCATATCTAGAGTTGCAATAATATGAAGCCTAAATCCTCCATTCCTCTAATATAGTTCAGAATCTTACATTCTGAAGGACATAACAAAGGAACATTAGATAAAAAATAAGTTTTATGTGTTATTTATGAGGAAGACACTTAAGGATTTTTAAAAGTCTTTAAAATATTTACATTTTTTACTTCTGACTTTTAGTTCAACACTATTTTTTATTTTTTCTTACATTTGATGTAAGTTTCAAACTTTAGATTTATAGTTCAACACCTCACAACAAATTTTGTAAATATTCAGTGGGGGCTTGTTCCTGAAGTATAAACACTTCTTGCTATTGAAGCACTGAAGAAAAGCAGACCCCCTCATTTGTTATGAGGTCTCCAGGAGACCAAAGAGATTTGGAAGTTTTTTTCTCCTTTCTTTTTTTTCTGGAACATCTTCTTCAACAAGAAAAATGAAATGTCACCATGTTAAGGTGAATCATAATAAATGTTATGTCTTGTCTGACACTGAAAATAAATCCCAGTAAGTTTGTAGAAATATTGGTGGCTTTTTCCCCCCATAGAGGTTTAGATCAGCTTTATAAATTAAATAGCATGCGCTGACAGCTCAGGGCAGTAAGTAAACTATTCAGTAGATAATCTCCATGGAAACAGAAGAAGCTTAACCATCTCAATCTAAAATAGCCTTCTATACTCAGCAGTTGGATGCCTTGATAATGGAAAATTCTTCTTTTATTCAAATTTATGATTAATTTAAAAAATTAACTTTTAATTGGAAAGACATTGGGGATAAAATTACTCAAAAGTCACCCATAGGGGTAATAGCTACAGCAGGTTTTTTTTTGTTTTGTTTTGTTTGTTTGTTTTTTACCCTGAAATTGTCTAATAATGTTTACTGACTTTCAGGAAGTGCTATTTGATAGCCAGTTCTTTTCTACACATTTCTCATGTATATTGATTACATCAATAGGATGATATAGCAGCTTTACTCGAATCTTTATGATAAAGAAACTGCGGCACAGAAAGACAATGGCCTGGTGGAAGTAGTTAAGATTTGTCTTAGATTTGTTCCTGGGGCTCTGAGGGCTGTCATGTTTACCATTTAAGAAGATCATTCAGGATTAGAGTTGGGCCCCGAATACAACATGACTGATGTCATTGAAGAAGAAAGTATGGACAGAAGCAGAGATATAAGAGGAGACAGCAATGTGAAGAGAAGACGGAGACCAGAGACTAATAAATAATAAATGTAATAAACTTCAGTCTTGTCTGATGATGAAACGCCTGATAAGGAACACCAAAGATTTCTGGCCCCTGCTGGAAGGCAAGAGAAGTCAGGGAGGATTCTCTCCCAATGCCTTTGGAAGGAACAGAGCCTCGGTTTCAGACTCCAAGTCTCCAGAAATGTGAGATCCTGATGGAAACATATGAGGTCTTTCCAGACTCTTCACTCTAACCAGGACTTGTCTTATGCGTAGTAGAAATGCACACAGGGGTCTTGAGCTTTGTCCTACTCTATGCTGTCTAGAGCTGTTACTCAAGGGTGAACTCCTGCACTGATTTTGTCCACTAAGTTCATCAGGGGCAGCAGTATTGCCTCAATTCAATGTTTCGCTCATAGTAACAAGCACAGTGCAGCTCTGGCTCAGGTTTTAGGCTACTTGTGGAAAAAATTTCCTCTCTGCTTCTCTTTGTTGCCTGGGATCTAGTAATTTTGTCATCTGAGAAAGCCTCATTAACAGTGGGATAGACTCTAATACAGTCTTTTCTCTTAAGGTTAGCAGATTCTGGAGTGCTCAGTTCTGAACAGAACTTCTGTTTCACATCTCCCTCTCATAAGGCTCGAGATTCAACATGGAGAGGGAGTGGAGAGACCAAGTGCCAGGGGGATACATCTGCAGCATGACATATTTGTTGAATATGACAGGACTACTGCACACATCACTTATAGTGACCTGAACTTCGTGCACAAGACCTACACAAGATCAAGCCAGCTAAAATCTCAGCATGAATGAGGGACAGGCTTATGAAATCTGTTCCTAGATAAACAGTTATTGGAAGGGAGTGGTTTTGGGGGTGGAAGAGTTAGTTCTATTTTGTATTGTGACTCCAGAAGACTGCCCTTGCTTCAGTGGATGATCCTACACCCATACATGTTCAGACAGCGATAAGTAGACAGAGTGGGTTTTTAAAAAGAGCACGTGTAGTTGGGAAGGAAAAGTGGAATAGGAATTTAAGGAAATATTGAATGATGAATGGATATATATGCAGTATATGCAGTATATGCATGTATGAAATTATCAATAATAATAGTAATAATAATAATAATAATAAACTGCTCAAAGTTTGGGTCTCAGCTACTACAATACTGAACTGCAAGAGCTGTTAAATGCAGCAAATATTGTATTGTTTTTATCTTCTTCAGATGCCATTGGAAGCACCTTCTGCTCAAATTTGTACTTATTTACATACTTACATTTATTTATAAAATATTTATTTAATTACTAAGTACTTAAATACCACCATCTATCACCATTACCACAAAATATGCCAGGCATTGTTTGAAATCTCTGAATACAGCAAAGACCAAATGACCTCTGCTGGTAGGAGAGATGAACATATAAGCAGATTAGAACTCAGTGAAATAGTGCTTGGATGAAATGGGCTAAGAGTAGGAGATATTCTCTCTCCAAGGAGCTGGGTTTTGTAGATAGATAAACCACATTTGCCTTTTTTCAATCTCTAATTGCAATAGAAAGCGTAGAAAAGGTGACCTACAAGGACATACAAATGCTTTTAGGGCACATTTCTTATCTCATTCATATACACCAGGTTGTTACTGAGTACGAGTCCACAATTATAAACATACTCCTACAGCTGGCTATAGAAAGACAGTCCTTACAGGTACAGATCTTTTTTAGTGGTCTCAAATAATTTGAAAGCAGTGACCTAGGACTTTGCCTTTTCTGTGTCCCGTCCGTCACCTACTTCTGGGTCTCCAACTTGTTTCTTATCTCTGGATTTGGTGAGAAGCTATTAGCAAATACAAGGCACTGGTCCTCACTAGATAGACATTGCTCACTAGGCATTTGTCAGTCGCCAAGATGGACAGGCTCTTTCGCCAATGTGGAAGTGCTTGCTGTAGGAGAAGCACTGAGGTTCTTGTTTGATTTGCTCTCAAGTTTGCCGGATCAGAACTTTAGTTGTTTTAATGTTGTTCTACCAAGATCTCAACAGTGGAGGAAAAGGAAGGAGCCTAGATGTTTTTGTCTATGTGAGGTAAGCAAGTACTTGGGCCGAGATACCATTTCAACCTCTCCCAACACCATTCAACCAAATGATGGACTTGGTCCAGTGAGTAAATATTTGCATCTTTGTAGCTGCAAAGGAGACCCCAATTAAATGCTCGAAAGCATTTAATTACTTTCCTTTTGACTTCAAATTTAACTCTGTTTATTACTCGTAAACTGCTCTAGAGGGTAATACGTTTTATGGACAGATTGCCCAAACTGTTGCCAGTGACCTAAATCTCCCAAGCAGACACGATGAATTCTGCTGAGAGGTGGGCTCTTGAATGGGAGGTGCCAGCATTTTACTCCACTTTTCCAAGTGTGGATTACACTTTCATGTAGATCCACTATGAAGAGCTTCAGGTTTGAATTAAAATCCAAATCATTCTGTGTAGACACAGACACAGACACAGACACACACACACACACACACACACACACTCACACTCACACACACACACACACACAGAGAGAGAGAGAGAGAGAGAGAGAGAGGGGGAGGAAGAGAGAGGTGGTTTCATTTTCTTTTATTTATTACTTCTTTGTTGAGATCTATATCATTACATTTAGACATCCACACACAGAATCCTGTGGTTTCATTTTATTTTATTTCATTTATTACTTTGTTGAGACAACATCTCATTTTATAACCTAATATGTGCTTAAACTTGTGATCTTCCTGCCTCAGCCTCCAAAGTGCCAGGCTTATAGACCTGTCTCACAATATAGGCTGGCTTCATTCTTTGAGTCAGCTCTTCCTTTTATTTTGCAGGTAGAAATTTAGTATTTGGCATCTGAAGCTATTCATGAATCTTATGTGGACTCAGAAGGTAGTTAAGTCCTAGATATTTACATTCAACACATAGCGCCAGGAAAGAAAGATCTTTTTAACATTGCTAGTCAATTTCAGACTACTGAGTTTTGAACCTCACTTTTCACATGCATTAAATTAGAACAGTTCAGGGAGTGGATATGGGGGAGCCTGCCTCACCAGAAGACAAAGAAAGGAAGGAGAGGGGGAAGAGGGTAGGAGGGTGAGAGGGGAGGAGGAAGGGGGCTGTGATCGAGATGTAACTTGAATAAATAAATAAATGTTGAAAAAACCTGTACCCCTTAAAATGTAATAATTTTTAATCTCTGAACCATTGCTTTGACACGAAATACATATTATGACAGAGAGAAAAATAGAACAGTTCACAGCTTTGCCCATGTATGTGACACTCCCATAAACACCAGTTCATATAAGATAATGGTTAATTACTAATGAAAAAGGTAGTGGCAGGATCTACCTTAATAATTACATTTGATATTTTTCATCTTTTCTAGCACTTCATATAGTAGTGTCAGTTGCTTTGGATTAGTTGAGTCAGAATAAAATTAGTTTAATATGTCACATCAGTAAAGAAGTATGTGATGACAGATTAGGATAAAATATTGAAGACTGTGGGGATCATTTCCTTATCTCCATGTATGTAGTGTATATACATTTATATATGTATATGTATATATATCATGCATGTGTGTATAAATATATAATCTGTTCATTATTAACATTTAAAAATTATTTGGCACTTGTTATCAATGGATGCTTGCCGGGACCTGGCACAAGAATGTGTATTGAGATAATAGGTGATTTGACAAAGCGTGATTGGGGTAAAAAGTATGTCTACTTTTGGCATATAAGCCTCAGCTAACTATCCCCCCACACTTGTACTGGCTTTTAATGAAAAGAAGGAGAAAAAATAAATCAAATCTTTTGTATCTGTCAAAAATGATGTGTCACTATTATCTTGAAAAGGTAGGAAAACAGTTGTCGTTAAGTTACGAACATTGAAATATCTGCGTAGGGACTAGAGTACTTTTGTGCTTAGGTGTAGTCTGAAGTACTATGAAACCAGCTCACCAAGACTGAGACCACAAAAGAGTGAATGGATGCCTTCAAAACTGAGGTACTAACAGGTTACTCTTCTTGAGGATCTTAGATCACCACACTTAATAAAATATTTGTAAAGGTTTATTTTGTGTGTATGTGGTATGTCAGAGCATGATGAATTTTACTTGTGTCTGTCAATGCTTTTTTGATCTATGCACTTTGGTGAAAGTTTAACGGCAAGAGGCCAGTAGGTTAAATAAATGTCACATGACATCTAATGCATGAGTAATTAAAACTCTCTTTCTCTGTCTCCATCTCTCTCACACATGCATGCTCTCTCTTCATTTAAATAATATACATTTAACACTGTCATAGTCACAGGTTTGCAAGTATTTTTAAATTATGTTTGGAAAAAGTGCAATATACATTTAATATATAATACACATATACATGGCAATTCATATATTAAAGTGTCTACTAATATTTTCAACTATGTTTACATTTAGTTTTGCAATAACCAAGGACATCAAATATATCACTTAAACTGAAGTGATCTTATAGTATTAAAAAAGAAAAAAAAACTACAAAAGCTGACTTTTCCACTAATTATCTGAACTGAGAATTTGTTTAATTTTCTTTAGGAACAGATGTGATCCATCACAGTAGCCAACAAATAAGGTGTCAAACTGATAGGCTGATCAATGAACGGAAATTAATGAAATGTAATGTAATCTTAAGGTTACTGAGGGTTGAGTTTAGAGTTACTTTTAAAAAGAGATTTCCCATTATTTAAAACATATATATGGGCATGGGGCTGAGGAGGTCGTAAACTGCTTGGTGTGGAAAGATGGGGGGTCTGAATTCCTCTTCCCTGGAATTCATGCAAAAAGCCAAGTGTGGCAGTGTATGCCTCCAACTCTGGCTCGTGGAGAGATAGAAAAGACAAGTGGATCCTTGGGGCTTACTGGCCAGCCACTGCAGAATTAATTAATTAAATTATTTACCAATGTTTATATTATTAGTTAATGGGAGAGTGGTGTGAATCCTTAACCTGACATTATAAATAAACACACAGAGACACCTGATGGATTTCAACCAGACTTGGCATGAATTGTGGAATCTTAACCCATATAAGCTAGTTAATAATTCTAGTCCCCAAATATGACACCATATACACATATGTCCCCTGGGATGTTATTCTCCATTCTATGCCAATGTTCCAGGCCACATGGCAGGATCTTCTTCCATCTCTAACCCATGGCATGTGTCTTCCTTCCTGCTCTGGCTTCTTCTTTTACTTCTTCTGAAGGCTTCTTCTACCCATCAACCTCTGCTTCAGGAGCCTGCACACCTTAGTTCTGCCTCCCTCTGTCTTTGCCCAATCTCAGGCCTCAGTATTTATTTAACCAATCACAGACAATGATTAACAAGAAAGATAGCATAGCTTCACTTGGTGTACAGCAAGCAGCTTTCTGGGAGCAGGTTAGTTAACATTTAGAACACATAACATCACTCCATCAAGTCACTCTTGTTGAAATAATGAACTCCAAGATCAGTGAGAGACCCTGTTTCAAAAAATAAGGTGGAGGACAATCTAGGATGATACTACAAGTCAGTTCTGGCCCATGTGCACACATGCATACCACACAATTTGTGCACATTAAATGTGACTATTTCTACCCAAAATGAAAGTTATTGCACTCAAAGTCATGTGTGTGTTTGTAATAGGAAAAAAATGGTCAGTCATAGATTCCTTAAGCATTATTATGATTAGGAATAGTACTTTCTGAAATTTTTACATAGTCTCCATGGCAGTTAAATTATGCCCATGGAGCACTTGATTATCCTCCTTCAAGAGCACAGGAGCTTTCTCCTTGAAGGTTTATTATGGTCTGATTTTTAATGAACAGAGTCCTGAGTGCGTCTGGCTTCTAGAGCTGGTCCTGGCTGATGTTTCTTTTATTGCCTTGCTCTATCTTGAATCATCTGGTCTTGGCAAAGCTCAGTGGCCATGTGTTCAGGCAACTCAGCAGTCTGTTAAGAAGTCTCCGTGGAGGGGACAAAAGCCGTTTAATGCAGTTCAATTCACCATAAGCAGGGTGGTGTGTCCTTCAACCCTAGTTAGCCCTCACATGTCTGCAACCTTGATTAGTCTCTTCATTGTGACCCAAATTACTCACCCAAAGAAACTGGTCTGAAATGTAAACTATCGTTTTAAATCACTAAGATTTTAAGCAATTTCTGAACACAGCAATTGAAAGGCCCATTTTTTTTCATGCCCATCTAAGGCTGGTGACATGAGGGACATTCTCCTTATTGGTAGCTGCCTATGATCACTTTAAATAATGATATTAGAATCACTCTGGTGAGGTAGGGGGAGACCAATAAAAAATACAATAGAGTGATCTTCAACTTGCTGTCAAATTCTTTGTATATGACCTGACTTGGAAGCTTGGTACAGCCTGAGATGCTTCCATAAGGTAAAATAGCCTCTGTCATGGTTTCTACAGTTTTCAAGAGGTCATGAAAATTTTAAAATTTGCAAAATAAACAAAAAAATTCAACATTAAGAAAGAAAGATTGGGGCTAGAAAGGTGGTTCTGCAGTTAAGAACACTGAATGCTTTTCTAGAAGACCAGAGTTTGATGCTCAGCATCCACAAGATGGTTCATAACCCCCTGTAACTCTGCTTCCAGGGCACCCAAAGCTCTTTCTTGCCACTGCAGGTACCTGATACTCACATTATGTGCACAAACACACACACACACACATACACACACACACACACACAAAGAGACAGACAAGATACACATATACATTGAAAAACTTTTTAGAGAAAAAGAAAAATTAAAAATGTATCCAGGCATAGGTGGGCATGCCTATTATTCAGTATTCTCAAGGCAGAGGGAGAAGTATCTCAAATTCAAGGCCAACTTGGTTTGTATGACAGCTTTAGATCAGCCTCAACTGTATAATGAGATTGTGTCGAAAACAGAAATTACATTGTGTCAAACTCATAAAAGTTTGACTATATTGCTGCAGCCTTCTGGTTGTCTTTTCTAAGGCTACCCTATACTCTTCAAGGTCAGCCATTTACAACAAGATGTCCACCTGTCTATCTTAAGGAGTCATGAACTGAAGGAGGTGTGTAGGAGCTACAACTCCCTGTTCATCCTGGCTCCAGGCTCAGAATCAGATCTTGATTGCCATTTCCCTTGTCACCAAAAACAGAGTCCTGTGTTGGAACAATGGTAGGTGCCAGCCATGAGTAATTGAGCCCAGTACAGATTTTTCTCTATATCAGCAACATAAGAAAAAAAATTGAAATCCAGGGACTGTTTCTGGCATGGACTCCGTCCGATGCCTGCTTTTCAATCACGTCTGCCTAACAGGGCTGGGATGCCTGGTCTCAATGGAAGGGGAAGCCCTCAGTCTTGATGTGACTTGATGTGATGGGGTGGGATGGTACTGGGGGGGGGAGTACATGGGGAGGAGGACATGGGGAGGAGGGATGGGGAAGGTGGCGGAAGGGTGGGACCCAGAGGAAGGGGAGGGAGGGGACTATGATCAGGATGTGAAATGAATAAATAAATGAACTTTAAAAAAATTATTCGTTAACAACCTGTCTAGAACACTAGTCACTCACTACAAGCTCAAATTCTCAGATTATGTAAAAATCATACTTAATGTAGGTTGCGTGTGCAAAATGAAAGTTCCTGGGGTCCATAAAGATCCTAAGTGACCCAGAATTGATTGTATCTGTGAATATTCCTGGAATAAAAGGAATTATGCTTTCACACTTTTCTCTTAGTAGCTTCCAACAGGAATATCCTTCCAAGAAGTAACTAACAATCAGGATTTTATCAGTGATAGTTACTAAAGTGGTAACTATACCGTATGCAAGTAAGCATAAGAGACTTGGATGTTGGGTGGGAATGTAACTCAGTGGTGACAGTGCCTGTTTAGGGTGTCCTTTCAAGTCTGGATCTACAATTCAAAGACTGCAAAAGAGATTTGAATTCTGAGACTGAAGCATATCTGACTTGAAGATAGAAAATACTACATGGCAAAGAACCCAGAGGCCAGGAGATGAAACAAGCCACTGTCTGGAAGCGTTGTGAGAAACAGGGACCTCAGCTCTATGCTTGCTTAGCATGTGTGAAGCTTTGGGCTTAGTTTGAAAGTTTGAAGAATGTGAAGTGTGGGACCAGGAGGACTGGGAGTTCACTGGAATTTAAGGCTAACCTTTTTGTTTTAATGGATTATCAAGGAATCTTTGCAGAAGACATATAGCAAGACACAGTAAGGAATGATTGGTAAAAACATTAAAGTGTTGGCTGAAAGTTGGTAGACTGGATTGTCACATTTTAGTTTTTGTTCAGTTCATGGCCTGAAGTGAATTTTCAATTTTTATGATTTTAAATCTACAATGTGGAAAATAATAGCTTCAGATTTTAGAGTATTATGAATAAATTTTTGTAAGTCCCTCTGTAAATAAAAATGTGTCACAGAAATGCAAAATATCTTGGTAAGAGGATCACTGAAAGGATTGGCATCCCTGAACCACACCACAGGGCTCCCTGCCAAGAAACAATGCCACCAATGCATCAGCATGGCTTGTATCTGACAATCAATTCCTGCAGTGCTCAGCTCCACAGTCTCACCACAGAGAAATGTCCAATTTTAGACACCCTCTTTCCTTTTGCTTCCTTCCCTGAAATGAAAGATTGGTAAAAGACTTGCTGTATGTATGAAAGGAGGATAGTCGTTGGTTTTAGGGTTTGAGGCTTGTAAAGAAATACATGTTATGTAGACTTGGGGAGAGGACAGCAAAAGTATTCATGTGCCTAACAGAGAACTTAGTTATCTGCTAATATCCATGGAGACTGAATTCCAGGACTCCACAACTCATACAGACAGCAGAGGCAGAGTTGCTCCAGTCCCTTATATGAAATGTCACAGAAAATGCATTTAATACACACGAGTCCTCTTGTTCTCTTGAAATAATTTCTAGAGTATTGTAGCACCCAATGCCATGCAATGATTCTCCCCCACCCCCAGTCATTATGTTGTCCTGATTAGGGATTTTTGTTTTGTTTTGTTCCTCTTCCTGACTCATGCCACTAAAGGTAACTAATACCGTGTTCAGGGATCTGTAATATGTGCAGGGATCTTGTAACTAGAAGAAAAGAAGAATTTTAGAAAACACTTTTGAGATGAGACACTACTTAAATATTCTTTTCTAATTAAGTGCTGTTGGAATATATGTTAAATGAATAGCAATGAATGAATGAATAAAAAAACAAGCTGTATGGAAATTAGCTTTAACTTATTTTTAGTTTTCTGGACCATTATTTCTGTCTTAGCTATGATCTAAGAAGTAGTTATGTGTGATATGTATATAATATATATATATATATATATATATATATATTACATGGATTTTTCTAGGAAAATGTGGTAGAATACATCATTATTTTGACACTAACATATGCATTGCTGTGGGAATAGTTTGAAGACATATTAGATATCCCAGAAGAGTCAACTTAAAATAAGCAAGTTATCCAAGTGAGTATATCCCTTCAAAACCCTTGAAATCTGGATCTATAAGTCAAAGACCTCAAAAGAGATTTGAAGTCTGGGACTGAAGCATAACCTGGATTGAAGATAGAAGAGGCTACATGGCAAAGAACTAGGAGCCTAGGTGCTGAGACAAGCCACTGGCTGGCAGCTCACCCCTATAAATTCAAGGAATTTAATTCTGGCAAATAGAAGAATGAGCATGCAAAGATCATCTTCTCTGAGAACTCCAGGTTGGAAGTATCTGGGGGATACTGTCCTTAGTCTTGAGTAACTCTGAGTAGAGACCAGAGACCACATCTTAGTTATTTTTCTATTAGCATGAAGAAACACCATAATGAAAACAACTTATAACAGAAATAATTTAATGTGGGCCTTGCTTACAGTTTCAGAAGGTGAGTTCATGACCACCATCGTGGGTAGTATGGTAGCAGGCAGGCATGGTGCTGAAGCTGAGAGTTCACATCTGATACAGAAACAGGAGGGAAGGAAAGGGACAGAGAGAGAGAGGGGAAGGGGGGCCTTGAATGGACTTTTCAAAC
The DNA here is from genome assembly GCA_907164525.1 of Lophiomys imhausi. Taxonomy (NCBI): domain Eukaryota; kingdom Metazoa; phylum Chordata; class Mammalia; order Rodentia; family Muridae; genus Lophiomys; species Lophiomys imhausi. Next base: position 3,926,928 of record CAJQZJ010032332.1, read on the forward strand.
CTCAAAGCCCACCCCCAATGACACACTTCCAACAACATCACACCTCCAAACCTTTCTTAAATAATTCAGTAACAGGGACCAAACATTTAAATGTATGATTCTGTGTAGAAATGGAAAAGTGTTACTTGGTATTGTGTCATATTTGTAGTTACCATTATTTAATAGCCACAAGCAAGCAAGCGAACAAACAACTAAAAAATAAAACACAATTAACGAACTAGCTGTTGAGATGGGCTGCTATAGACACTAGTGTACAGTTCATTTAATCTAGGCAAGCATCAGTGATCAGCAAAAACTGTGTATGGCATGAAGTGTAATGTCTAAAACTTTACGCTATGAAATGCCACCTGAGCAGAGAAGGAAAAGAAGGAAAACAATTGGGTTCTTCGCTCCAGCTGTCACTGGGAATCCCCATGATTGCATATGTATAACTGTGGTTGGATTCTTCCCTTCTCAGAATCTCAGAGAACCTTCGCAAAATGCCATATTTTTTCATTCCTTTAGGTACATGTGTTGTTGATTTTGGCTATGTGTGAAAATTGTTAATTTCTTTACATCATCTGATTCCTATGATCCTGGAGGTCACTTTTCAGATAGCTGTATATGTCGCATTGTCACCAGACCACCTAGATATTCAGGTGTGGCCATGGGAATCTAGGCTCTCACTTGGAAGAGTTATAATGATGTACTGCTAGAACTCTACAGCTTGTCCTTCTGTGTGCACACTTGGAAACTGTCTATACTTTTACATAAAAGCCTTTAGCTTTGTTCAGAATGGGAAAGGCATGAAAAAGAGTGGGAGCTGGGAGGGAATAAATAGAAGAGCTTTGTGGATCTCTAAGGATTAACAGCATCTATCTGTAGCACAGTTGTTTGTTTTGTCAAACAGACAACCTCTTCAAAATGGCATCCAGGAAGAAGACTACTCAAGCATACCCTCAAACCATTCCTACAAACAGCCACACTCAGCTCCTCAACATTGCTTTTATTTTGCTCCTACTCCTGAGGCCTATTTTTGCTTTATGAAATCTGTTCATACGTGCTGCTTGTGTGGGTCTGGTCTCTAATATACATATGGTGTTATTTCTTGGCCGTAATCTCATGTTATGATCATAGCTCCAGTTTGAGCAAAAGTCTGCTTGGGCAGCTATTTGAGTTCTCAAGTGCTTTTTGGCATCTGTTCATTGAAAATACAGAAAACGAGGTTGAAAGTGGGAGAGTAGGAACCTTGGCATTCCTAAACACACCAACTAGAATACCAGAATTGGTATGAAAATAACATCTCTGCATTTCATTTGCAGAAAATAAACCACAACAACAAATCAGAGCAAGCAAACAAACGGAAAGCCCTAGCTTTGGTTCTGTGGTGTGAAATAAAAAACAGATGACAAAATCTGCAGTGACTCTTCAACTATCAAATTGTTCAATGTCTCTCTTAAAAGCCTATTTTATACAATAGATAAAAAAGACTAAAAATAGAAAAAATATAACTAATATATAAAAAATAAATAAAGAATAAAAATTAAAATTTTAAGCACATAATATTTATGTTTTTATTTTTTTGAGAATTTCATAGAATATATTTTGATCATATTTTTTCTGTTTTCTCAACTCTTTCCATACCCTTTCCCATTAAGCACATATTGATATATTGATACATAGTTTTGGTTACTTGTAAACAAAACCTCACAGGGTCCTATTAAAAACAATAAAGACAAGAGGATTCTAAATTGTTTGATCTCTGGGAAATTGTTTTGAAAAAAGACAGATGTTGGCATCTTAAATCAATGTGATTTTATGAAAAATGCAAAACTGTTTAAACAAATAATAATTCTTTGACACAGTTACGATAAACTATTCATGTCTATTTGAGTTATTTATGTTAAAAATTATCGATTAAATTATGCCTGATGATCATTATTTTTCTACTGTAATTATTGGAAACTATTTTGTAAGGCATTTTGCTTGGCTCCTTTGAGTTCTGTTTCTTCCATAGATGATATCATAATTTATGCCCACACAAACATATTAATTGTCAGTCTGAACTGACAATTATATGTTTTACAGCCAACCAGATTTGGCTGAACTCTTCTCACACATACCATTTTATCTCACTTGTGACTCAGCATATTTGTCTAATAAGCTGTTCTCCTGACCCCCCCCCCCCATACACATACCTTAAAGACTCCAAGGAGCCAAAAGAAATGGGGGTGAAGTGTGGAGTTATGATTTGAGTCTCTGCATACTGTCTTGGGAAAAACCATCCTAGCACTCTGGAAATACAAAAACAAAAACAAAAGTACTATGTCTCATGTCTGCTTTATTCCATGTGCCATTCTGCTGTTGAATAAAAATAAATTAACTAATCTTATAGTTTCACTAAATCATAAGAGAAAAAAATTTAAAAAGGAGCTTTTTTAGATCAGACATAAGTCTAAGAATATAAGGGAGTAGAGTTCTAAGAAAATATTTTCCTCTTGTGCTTCCAGAGCCTGCTCAAAATAAAATGATTTTGAGAAATTACCATACCTACATGCTTCCCAAAACAAAACAAAGCAAACAATTATTCCTGACTTCTGAATCATTGGAAGAGGTTAGGATTTATTTATTTAAATTTTTTATGCTTCCATGGTGCCATTGTCCCCGTTCTTGCTTAATTTAGTGTTATACTGTGTTTGTAGTCCTCCTCTACACAAATGATAAACAGTATGAGAAAGAAATTAGAGAAACAACACCTTTCACAGTAGCCATAAACAACATAAAATATCTTGGTGTAACTCTCACCAAGCAAGTGAAAAACCTATACGACAAATACTTCAAGTCCCTGAATAAAGGAATCAAAGAAGACCTTGGAATATGGAAAGTTCTCCCATGCTCATGAATTGGTAAGATTAACATAGTAAAAATGGTCCTCTTACCAAAAGGAATCTACAGACTCAATGTAATTCCCATCAAAATTCCAAAACAATTCTTTTCAGACCTTGAAAGAACAATTCTCGATTTCATTTGGAAAAACAAAAAACCCAGGACAGTGAAAACAATTCTGTACAATAAAAGAATTATAGTCTTTAAAAAAAATGTGTTTGTGTGCATGGTATGTGTGTGGATGGATGGTCACATAGGTTTGTGCATATGTACTCGTGTGTGTGTGTGTGTGTGTGTGTGTGTGTGTGTGAGCCAGAGGCTGACTTTGGGTGCCTTGTTTAATCTCTCCCCATCTTATGTGCTGAAGTAATGTCTACTGTTGAAGCCAGAACCTATATGTTGGGCTAGTTTCACTAGCTAATTTGCTCTAGGGATCTGGTCTAGGCCTCCTGAATGCCAGGATTACAGGTCAGGCCTCAATCACCTGTCAATATGTTGAAGCTGGGAGATCCATATTCCATAGTTGTACGTACTGATTAATCTCTGCAGGCTCAGATTCATAGACTTGGTTGAATTAATTACTATTGGGGAAAAAAAAGTCACACTGCTCAGTCAAGTTTCTCCTTTGTTAAGATCATCACTTAGGGCTGAAAGTTTAAGATACTACCTACAGTTGGATTATTTGCAGTTGTATACTGTATCCAGCACTGGAAATTGGGGGTTTGGAATGGACTAAAAAGGATCCATAGGTGGATATATCACTGTCTTGTTCAACCAACAGAATAGCATACCATGCGATGAGATCATCTGAAATGCTTTATAAAGTTTTAAACTGGTTTTAAGAAGTTATAATCTCTTACCATATGTGGTTGCTGGGGATCTGAGCTCAGGCTGTCTCTCCTGTGCAGCAAGTACTTTCCTGCCTGATCCATCTCCGCATCCTTTCCATTCCACTTTTGTCTTAACATTTTCTTTCTGTCACTTGGTATTTTCATCCATCGGAAATAGTCGCAGTTCTTGCTTCACAGTTGCCTGTATTCTTTCCTATGTTTAGAACAGTCTTCCCTGCATTGTCATCTGGATAAGCCGCAGGTTTTCATTGGTGTGGCAGCTAAAGGGCAGGTAGACTTCCTTGTCATCTCAGGCTAGGCCTGGAGAATTCCCATGTTCTCTTTATCCATTCCAAATTTCGTCATATTCTATTGGAATATGTTTTGGGGTCTTTTCATGAGACTTGCTATGAAGTATTACATGATGTCTTACCTATTGTACTGTGTGCAACTAGTATATAGTATATTTTCAGTACTACTTAGTTGATTGAACAAGTAAGGAGGTAGACAGAACCAAGTGTCAGTGTTTTTTTTTTTTTAATAATTTATTTTTTATCCCTACTCCCCCCTCCAGTCCCACCCTTCCACCCTCCTCCCCCTCAGCCCCACCATCCTCTTCCCTTCTTTTTTTTTTTTTTTT
>CAJQZJ010032332.1:3937164-3967242 GCA_907164525.1 Lophiomys imhausi
CCACCACCTCCACCACCACTACCACCACCTCCACTACCACCTCCACCACATCCACCACCACTACCACCACCTCCACCACCACTACCACCTCCACCACCACTACCACCTCCACCACTACCACCTCTACCACCACCACCTCCATCACCACTTCTACCACCACCTCTGCCACCATCTCTACCACAACCTCCACCAAATGCAAAGAAGATCGATTCATCTTACATGTGTAAAACTGACATTCTAAAGCAGTCAGAGGCCTTCAGTAATGTTTAACATTGGTCTTTAAGAAGCTTTCTGTTCTTTCACAGAGAATATATATTATATAAATTTAGATACAATAATATAGTATAGTAATAATCCAATGTGGGTTGATACAGATCTATAAATATTAATTTTAAAACTGACAAGCATTGCTCAAATGGGTGAGGGATCAGATAGAAGGAGACAGAAATAAGCTGAGGTTTGCATGAGACTGAGTGTTAGTGCACAGAGGCAAAGATGAAGTTCCAGAAGAACAATAAGGGGTCTCATTCAGTCTGGCACAAATGGAGGTATACTTAGGGAACTGAGGGAAATAACACAGCAGGATTTGAAAGGAGTGAGCCTGATTTGAACATAATGTTGGGTGCAGTGATTACAAAGAAGTTTGAAAAAAACCCACGATAGCTTGATAGAAATTAGAATTTACATAAACAAAAAGAAGTCAATATTGCCAGCAAATATACAATTGGTATTTCAATTCAAATGTCTCAGTGTTGGTAAACTAATTTTTGCCAGAACCATTATTGATTAAGGAAATAAATTCAACAGCCATTTGAGGAAAAAAGAAAAAGAATTTTGAACAGGAATTCTCTGTTAGAGCCAACAAATTTCTGACCAAAACAGGGATAGCTGGGCTTTAGAAGACAGTTCCTAATAAACTTGCTTGATCTACAAACAACTAAGCATTGAGGATGAATTTTAGTTCGACAAGAGTCTATTTTCACACACACACACACACACACACACACACGCACGCACGCACGCACGCACGCACGCACACACACACACACACGCACATGCACACACACATGCGCACACACACATACACACACGCACAGGCACTCACACATGGACACACACACACATACACACACAGATGCAGCATGCACGCACTCACACCTACGCACACACAAATGCACACACACACGCATACACACAAACACACATGCACACACACATATACACACACAAACACACATGCACACACACACGGATACACACACATACACACAGGCACACACACGGATACACACACATACACACACAGGCACACACACAGACCCACACATGCAAAAAACACACACACACACGCACATGCACACACATACACATACACACACATGCACACATGCATGCACGCACACACATACACATACCCATGCACACACACCCACACACACACACACGCACACACACATACATACACACATGCACACACATGCATACACATGCACACACATGCACACACACATACACATGCACACACACATGCACACACATACACGAACGCACACACGCACACATACCCACATACACAGGCACACACACATATACATGCACACACACATACACACACATGAATACACATACACACACAAAAGCCTACAATTAATCATTGAAACTATGTGATCATAGAATAATTAATGACTATTGCCCCTTTTAATTTGTGACTGTGAGATCTACCACTTTTGGCTTGGCAGAGAACAAATATTGTGTATGCCTTTGGTGCCCTTTTCATGGGTAGCAAAAATAGCTAGCCTTTGTATAAACATTCATTGATTTTTATCACTCACATACTAATATTGTTCTTTCTGGCTCTAAACAAACAGCACAAAATGTAAATGAAAATCTTTAGGAGCTCAGAAGTTTAACAATAGCAACCATACATCACACTTTTAAAGAGCATTTCATTAATAGATGGATCATAACAGGCTTCTTGTACATCATTTAATTGTTATGTATTTAAAATGAGATGCATATCTAATATTCTTTTCAAGCTCTCATATGCTTCAGATTTATATGTCAGTTGTTAGTGGCAATGACATCACAAGATGAATGTAAAGCAATGATGGCTTTAACATTTAAAAAGCTTACAGTGTGTCGATTATTCAGGCTGCTAAGTGAAAGTACAAATGTCAGTTTGGCTATCTATAATCTCATACTGTTTAAAGGTTCATGAATTACACATGCAGTGGATAGAAACGGAGGAGCTGAATTTGACTAAAAGACCTTTTTCACAAAAAAAATTGCTGATACAGTTTCTTCTAATGTATTTTAGTGATTAATCAATTTGATTTAAAATGTTAGTGTTATTTAAGGTCTGTACTTTGAATTTACTATGAACCCAGAACATGTTTATATTTATTGCATCAACTAAGTAAACAGCATATGCTTAATGCTTTTAAAATGTTCTCCTGTAAAATTTAGGTCAGTACCTACTTGTTAGCTCTCAGGCTCGAAGATGCATTGGTGTATCTGATTAACAGTGTGATTTTATCATACTTTATGCAATCTTTGAACTTTTACATTATTGGCAAATGTCATCAATATTGGCTGCTATTTTATACTTAAGGAGATTTTACTCCCATTTATTTTCCACAGTTTTAAAATTTTTCTCCTTTTCCTCCTAAATTATACTTTGAAGAGCAGAGAGTTCTATCAGGTAGGTCTTTTTGAGCACAGTTATACTAAAGAGGCAGAGAGTTTCTGCTAATACAGTGAATACATCAGTATACCTGGTTCCAGATTATTTTATATTTTAACCATTATTGGACCCTATTCAACACTAGGTATTCTTATCACTCTAGAGCTATATTAATGAGGCTCAAAACTGTGTTGTGTGGAAAGAAATATTTTACTTCCCCTTTTCACAAAGCATATGATGGTTTTGACCCAGATTATTGCTGGTAAATGTTAATGGGCAAAGGCTATAATGGACAGAAAATAAATAATGGATATGAGTCAGCCAGAGATTAGCAGGAGAAATGGTTTGATTACATGTTAGTATCCACAAAATCTTACTTATATCAGATAAAGGAACATTTCATAGATGTAAATCTCCTTACCCATTCGAGAAAGAAAAAAAGGGAAATGATGAATGCCAATTTGAAGCACTTAAATCCTTCATATATATCACATATCTATGTGTCTGAAATAAAGAAGTGTATGAATATATAAATAACTGTGAAAATAAATGCCACTGTTCTGTCATTGAAATACCCTGGTACTGTATATACCCATCAAGCAAAATGACCTGCTGAATGGTGGGTATTCTATTTAAGCCATTAGATCATAGACTCGCAGGTGAAAATGGAAATTATAAGGCTGATTTCACTCAACTACAAATCTGAGTTCAGGGTTCTGATGTAGCTCAACTGATAGAGTGCTTGTTTAACGTGCATGGAGCACTTGGTTTCATTCTCAATACTAAATAAACTAGGTTTGGTGATTCATGTATTAAATCCCAGGACTCAAGGAAGTGATGCTGGAGGATCAGAAGGTCAAGGTTCTTTGGCTGCATAGGGAAATTGAGGGCAGCCTGGGCTCAGCTTTTTTTATCTTTAAAAAAGTACTATGATCATTGAATATCCTTGGCTTTTCTAAACAGTGAACATTGGGGTGACAGGCACTAGCCATCACAGACCAAACAGTAGCACCAATCTAGGAGAGGCTCATTAATAATGATTACATACACTTTCATTTTTAGTTTCTGGGAAGACAGGCGATTCAGTGGCCAATTGGTTGGGTCAATTATGTATTAGTAGAAGAAAAGCTCACAAGGCTTAGGTTTTGTGGCTCATGGTTTGGAATTGCCCGTGGTCTTTGAAGGCTCGCATTGTCTGTCACTGCTACAGAGGTTGTAGAAGCTGGGAGAAAGTAGCCAATAAATGAGGGGGACTAAAGTCTCTTGAAATAGCCAACTTTATTCAGAACAGGAGACAATTTATACTTGGAGGGTTAAGAAAATACCTGTGAGTAAAGTTCATATGATTTCAAGCTGCATACAATAACAAAGCCAATCTGAACACAACAAAAACATGTTTTGTTTTGTTTTTCATAGAAGCACACAAAGGACAGTTTAAGCATTTAACTGATTATCAATAACAAGCAGTAACAAGTAATCTGAAATAAACCCACTCCTTTCTGTTACGCTTGGAGGGGGCATGAAAACATGCTCCAAGAACATTTCACAAGACTTTGTCCTGTTTTCTTGGAGTGTTCCCACAAGCACTCAGATTTCTCCTTATACGACTGTACTCCTAGACAGTGTTCCAACAGCTGTTCACATACTCACCCATTCTTTTCTGTTCTTGAAATTATGTTAAATCCTACGAACCTCACTCCCTCAGGTTTGCCTCAAAACTCCTGTTGTTGTGTCACCCTAATGTTAATTCTGTTTCAACACCCCAATTGATGCTTAAATACCACCTTGTCTTTCATTTTATTAAAATATTTTAATTGTAAATGTTAATAGAGTGAAATGTGTTATTTTGATAAATACATATGGAACGGCAGAAATCAAACTTATTAAACATGTAAATATACTCAGTGGGATATTGTTTAATCCTCAAGTGGAAGGAAAGTCTGCTACTTTTAACAACATGGCTGAACCTGTAAAATATTACGTTAAGTGAATAAACTAGAAACCGAAGAATTAACACATGAAGTCATTTATGTTTGGTATGGATACAAGATAAACTGATTGAAGTATGGCCTAGAATGGTGGTCATTAAAGAGGGTTTGAAGTCATGATGGTGTCAGTTAAAAAGGAGAAATAAATATTAGGGGGCTAATGAATGCTTCTGTCATGATGACACTCAATAGCAATGTGCTATTTATTTCAAATTTTAAAATAATTAAGTTTTAAATGTTAGGAGATCTTTATGATTTTTAATTCTACTAAGAATGTGTTTCTTAAGTAGCTTGAAACCTTTAATTCCTGGAAAGTTTGGGGTGAGGATTAAGTATGAATTACTGTGGTACTTTATTACGGTATCTAAATTCTCTCAATAATGTTCAAATTTCCTAAAATATATGGATCTTGGTTCATAAGACCACTGCACTGTATTTATTGGATAAATAAATACTTGTGTGGGAGAATTTAACTGGAAGCCAGGTAGATGGACAGAAACAGTTAGGTCTCCCTGCCAAATTGAGACAGAACCAGAGAACAGGAAGAGAGCTTGTAGCTTGTTAGGGAGACTTGTTAGGGAGACCTAGCTGAAGAGTAAACTACTACACTAGGAAGATGATGTAAGGAAACTACCCAAAAGTAAAACAGAAAGATACAGATAGACACTTTGAAAGAATGAAGGAGATGCACAGAAAAAAGGTCCAATATCAATATAAGATTTGGGAGAGGAAACAAACTTGGTGACACAATATCTGTGAGGCCAATATTCAAGATAGAAGACAATCAGGAGGTCAAAGCCAGACTCACCTACATGAGTTTACAGGACACCTAAGGAAATAAAAACCATTTGAGGGCAGGCTAGATGACTCTGTAGGTAAAGCTATCAGCTGCCAAGCCTGGTGCTCTGAGTTCAGTCAGAGGGTAAAAGGAGGGAACCAACTAATACCCACATGTTTTCCTTTGACTTCTAAGACCAAAAACAAATGTAAGTAAATACATGATGACATACTTTATTTATTTTTATCTATTTATCTATGTATTTATTTTGAGACAGTGTCTTTCTACATAGCCTTGGCTGTCCTGGAACTCATTATGTAGTAGACCAGACTGGTCTCAAACTCACAGAGATTTTCCTGCCTCTATCTCCCAAGTGCTGGGATTAAAGGCATGCACCACCACACCTAGCATAATTATATACATATTTTGTATGAAATGATATATATATATAATCATATACACATACATATATATTCTCCTGTATGGAGAATGCATACAGGAGATAAATCTTATCTAAATAGCAAACATTGGAATAAATCAGTGGAGGTTTTACAAAGGATTGGGACTTGGCTCACTCAAGGTCCAGATTCTCTTCTGCTTTAAGTAACTGGAAATGAAACACTTGTTATTAACATTTTTACACTAATTTACTTATTATTATTATTATTATTATTATTATTATTATTATTATGCATGCCATATTCAAGACAGAGGATAACTTCTCCAAGTTTGTTCTTCCTCTATCCTGTAGATTACAGGGGTCAAACTCAGGGTGTGAAGTTTGACAGCAGGTGCATTTACCCATTAAGCCCTCAGGCCAGCCCAGCACCAGGTATTTTTCACACGTTGTAGCTAATTGATAAGGTGCAGAGAGGGTTAAAATCCTCAACATTAAGGCTGTTGTTGTTCAGAATGCTTTCCCAGAACCAACTGCATAATGGGAGAAGTTGACTCTTTCAGATTTCCTTCTGTCCCCCGACCCAGATTTCCTTGTCAGAATCTTCATTTTAACTAGATTCTTCATCTGCTTCATACACACATTGAAATTTGGCAAGTGCTGGTCTATTGAATTCAAGCTGATTTCATCCCTGGAGTGACTGTGATCAGTAAGACTTTATTTGATTTACCTCAGGCTTATTCGTGTAGCAGCTGCGACAAGGCCAGTGAAACTCCCATTCAATGAAGGCAGAAGAAAGAAAACAGCATCAACAGAAGGACCGGACCGGATGTAACTCCAATGAGCCCTGGATCCCTGTGTTTTCAGAGACAACTCTATGCACGTGACTCAGCACCTCTGGCTCCTTCCTGTCTTCTGGTAATTTCACCCTCCCCCAGGAAAATCTATTTCTTTGTTTATCATCCAGGGGTTTAAAGCTACTTATCCAAAGCTTCTTATGGAGAGTATTAAGGCTAATGGATTTAGAGCCAACCACACCAGTCAAGATGGCAACCACATCCATGGAAGGATATGCACTTTTCCTTATTTTTTCACCCTGGGGAAAACAATCGATAAGAAATTTGGAAAGGATGCAGGAGGAAGGACATAATCTCCTGATGTTGACAAGGATTTTCTGTCTTTCGATCAGTACCTCAAAATTTGATTTTTAACCTTGACATTTTGATTCATTACCTTTGTCTGAAGGGGTCTGTCCGGGTTCCCCTTCAAACACAAAGCCATTCAGAACAGAATGGTCTAGAACTATGCTGTCCAAAACAAAGGCTGTTAGTCGTATTAACTCCTTAGCATGGAGAATGTGGCTAACTCAAACTGAGTTTGCCTTGTTTAGTATGAAATATACATTGCATTTGAAAATTTCATATCAAGAACAATGTAAAATATCTGCTTAAAATTTTTATCATGATTACATTTTAAAACCATAATATTTAGCTGTAACAGACTAAATAAAATAATATTAAAGCTAATTTCACTTGACTATTTTAATGTTTCAAAATGAGATGCCTAGAAAATTTTGAATTAATACATAATTGTATCTTATTTATATAATGCTTTCTAGTCATTATCAGCCTAAAAGAATTGAGGGCCCTCTCCAGATAATACAAGGTAATGTTAGAATTTGTCTTCACTCTAATTTAATTCAAAATGTTAAGTTACAGTGAAGTAACATATCTCATATGCTTAAAGTATGGTTTTAGGAAACATCTATGTCTTGGCAGGCATGAGCAAAGGGAGGAAATGGCAGAAACATTATAATTAATTAGAAATTAAGTGTAATTAATGTAGCGCTTAATTTCCTTTCTCTAGACTATTCAAAGACAAACACACATTTATAACCTGTCCTTGGTCGATTCTCACTAGGTCAGAGAAAACTTTGGAGGTGGTATGTCATGAGTCACAGTAACAGCATTTTGTGTTTGAGAATGCATACAGGAGATATATCTTATCTAAATAGCAAATATTTACAAAAATTCTTATTGGGTATTTTGCCAACTATGTCCATGACATTACATTTTGTGATGCCTCATCCTTCTTTCATGTTTCAGACAGGAAATGCCAAATTGGAGGACATAAAGACATTTATTATGTCAGTCCAATATGTCCAAAGAAAAGACATCAGGGATTTTCCATTACCCACTTCCAAGAATACATTATGTGACAGAGCTTGGGTCTTCTTCAGCTGAATATTCTGCATGCTTCTTGGATGCACCCACTTTCTTCTTATTAGATTGACACTTTCAAATCATTCCTTAGAATTATTCTATTTAGTTTTCTCTTTTCTAGTTCTGCATTACTGAAAACATCAGCTCTTTTCTTTCGTGGGCTTTATGTAGACTACAAGGATGAGGTTAACCATGTGTCAAGTTTCAAATGGATGAATTGTTGATCACAGCAAAAACTATGCTGTATATGATCTTTCTTTGGGAAAGAATGTTGTGATGAAATTGGACTCATATTGATCTGTGGTTTCCAAATATTAAATTCTTACAGTATCTCAGATAGGTCATGTATTAAAGTGTGCACTGGCAGGTAAAGTCACTTTTTCCATGATGTCAATAATTTACAAGATCTATGACAGCCTTTCTATTGACATTTTATGAGAGATATTTAAAAAGTAGTACTATATAATCTACAAATGGTTAATAAAGAACAGATAGAATGTTACCAGAGACCAATGATTGTCAGTTCAAAGCAAAAGGTTGTAATTTTAAGGCATAAGTTCTAAATGAAAAAAAAAGCCACCCCAAATTCAAAGAAAATCGATGGAGTATTAGTGTTGAATGTAAGGTTATTATCGCAGTTGATGAGAAATGGTAAAGATTGTAGAGCTGCACATTCCTTATGTCTCATTAGGCCAAGAAGAATAAAAAAGTCAATATTCATTGCATGTTGTAAGGGTTAGCACTGTCTAGGAAAAACTGGTTTTGTTTTACATGTGTGTATATATGTGTGTATGTGTGTGCGCATGCGCACACACACGCAAGCATGCATGTGCAGATGGGTATTCATATGTGTGCATGCTGGGATAACCATTTTAAAAATGTTTCTTATTGTACATAATGCTTAAATATTAGAAACATACTATAAAAATTTAATAGTAACTATCAAAGTGTTAAGAGTCAGTTGTATGAGTATTAGAAATGTCTCCAAATTTATAGAAGTGATTTTGATGAGAGAAGGAGGTATAAGAACATAATGAGTCTTTGTAAACTGCGTAACTCTGTACTATTTCGTCCCAATCTCAGATGTCCTTCATTTGAATATATAGGAAAATCTGCTTCAATGTCTGAACCATTTGAAGAGCTTGCTGCATATATTTCTCTATAACTACACAACAGGTGATCTGAATCAGGTGAAAGAGCACTGACCCTTCCGACCACATTTTAAGAGTAAGTATAGCATTAAGTATAATTAGTTATTATATTATGAAACTAAATAAAACATTTAATTTAATATGACATCTTCATTTTATGAAAAGGATGGGTGTAGTTTTTCCTTTTTCTGAATTGACTGCACAAAAGTGGACATAGAAACATGCTATAATAATTTAATAGTAACCACCAAAGTGGTAAGAGTCAGTTGCATGAGGATTAAAAATGTCTCCAAATTTGTAGAGCTGATTTTGATGAAAGAAGTAGCTATCCTTCTTTACATAGCATACTGTTACCAGATCACCATGGTGAGATACTGTGAAACATTTGATGTTGTTCTTTAGCTCCTTGGGACTTATAATCCAATAGAAAACAGTTATGAACTGTAACTAACTGTCAAAAGGTTCATCAGCAAATTTGAGGACAGGATTCAATATGCCTGTTATGCAAACATAAGAACTTCCAATGAAAGTAGTTAAGATAAATTAAGCTAGTTTTAGCCATTGTATACTCTGGTAAACACCATTAATAACTGGAAAAAGTTAAATAGAAGGTAAAATCATTTTGTAAATATAAACATGTACATTCTGAATGGAAAGATTGTGTACATGTCTCCAAAAGTGGAGGCATACTGTAGCAATAAAATTCATGCTTGATTGCAAGGATACTTTTCCATACATCTCTAAGATAATCAGTACCCACTTTTTGTCGGTTTTGTCAGAACCGACACTTGAGAGATTAAAATTTGGTTGATGTAATATGAAGAATTCTGGACAAATTTGGTGGTAAGATTTATTTTTTTCTTTCACCCAGGCACTCCAAGACCATGAAGATACATATAAAAGTAACTTTTATTACAGAGAGTGGCAATTCGATTACTTTCTTCCAGTAATAAGCATAAAATCATGCTCCTCCCTCCACAAAACAGCCCCTTACCCTTTGATTTTATAGCATTTTAGCATGGACTTGGAACACAAATTATGTAAATTACAAGTGTAGATGTACATCCACATAAATTCTATTATAAAGATATCTAAAGAACAATATTAATTACTAATAAAAGAATTTTAGGTTCATTTGTATCAAACTTACTAGACCTTAATTATGATAGAGCATCATTTTTACATCATTATCCTTAACCTAGAAACAGGAACCTCCTTCACACTTAAAGTGGTAGAGAGATTGTTACAAACCACTTTCAGTTCTGATTTTCTAGCATGCTGTGTTTCTAACACAAATGCAACCCACTCCGTATTTTCCATTTAACATGCATAAGGCAAAGTGCATCATAACAGGATGTAATATGTATTAATCAAATTAGCAGAACACTTCAAAGCATTGTGCTTTCTGCTGGTCTGCTGCTAGATCACAATTCACGAAGGAGAGAAGCCGCATAATAAAAGGCTTGGCAAGGGAGCAGTCCATTTTATTTCAAGAAGAGATACAGAGTGGGTTAATTTTCATGATGGGAAAACATGTCGAGAAAAGGTAACAGTAAGCACTAAGCTAAAAAAAACAATAAGTGGAATTTGGAATACTAGGGTGGTTTTGCCACTGATAAAATACAACTTCTACAATTATTTGATGACACAACAGAGCTCCAATGACCTACTGTTAAATTATTAAATCTTCATGATGCAGGCAAATAAAAGCCAGTATAGCCAATATCAGTATTCAAAACATAGCAGATCACAGTTTCCCTTGTCAGTGTGAAAATCATGTTCTGTGGCCATAGAAAATATGAATTTTGTTCATAAAAATAGAACTGAGTGGAAACAAATCATACCCAGTGCTATACCTTGTGCTGGTAATTAAATAATCATTGAGCTTCTCATCAGTGTTTGACTTTGCATTATTCTAAATATTTGTACAGTGAGTCACAAAGCCAAAATTAACTGGGCAGTACTTAGTTGAAACCAATGACAGAGAAGATATTAGGAAACCAATGAGAAGAATTCAATTATTTCATTGAATATTCAACTGACTTGTTATTTTTAGATATTGGATGTATTGCTAACTTCCTTTCTACTGCAATTAAGAAATAACAAAATAAAGGCTAATTTTCTTTTAAGCTATTATTAAAATTACTTTTCATGGCATAGGAAACAGAATAAATTGGCTACACTGAGAGGCACTTACCAACTTCCAGATTTTTTTCCTAAAGTGTGGTATGACATTATTATTTTAAATGTTTATTTATTACTTCAAGTTACATCTCCATCACAGTGCCCTCTTTTCACCCCTCCCAGTCCCACCCTCCCACCTTCTACCCCTTCTCCCTTCTATCCTACTCCTCCAGAGTGGGGTGTCCCTACATATCAGTCCCACGCCCCAGTTCAGCAGTCATATGAGGGCTAAGAGTTTCCTCATATACTGGGGGCCTACATGGCAGCACCACCAGGGCAAAGTGTCTCATTAACAGGTAACAAAGTCTATGTTCCTGCTCCTTTTGGTGCATTGGTTGTAATATAGTTATCCTGTACTATACGGCTAAAATCCAACTATAAGTGAATAGATGCCACGTGCATCTTTCTGAGTCTGGGTTAACTCACTCAGGATGAGCTTTTCTAATTTCATCCATTTGGATGCAAATTGTATGATTTTGTTGTTTCTGATGGCTTAACAATAGATTCTAATTTTCTTTTCTTTTTATTTACAAGACCAGGGATCTTGGAGCAAGATAGAAAATGGAGGAACTAGGATTAGAGTAAGGGTACTTAATTTTGACTGGCTGTATATTTAGACTGCTTCACACAAAGGATGCATACTTGCCCACTGCACAATCCACAATGTATGTATTCCACAAAATTGCAGAGCAGAAGTAGGGTAAAGAAAGGAGGATGAGGCTGTAATGAGTGTTTGAACTTGAGAAAAGAGACAGAAGTGAAGAAAAAAATGTCAAGGAATCCTACTGACTATAAGGGGAGAAGCAAGGAGGATAGAATGGCAAGAAGGGAGGAAACAGGGAATACTTGAAGGCTATCATCAGTGCAGACAGGGGATTTAAAGGGATACTTTCTTCAGCTCTTAGTCTCCAAAAAGATGCACAGTTGTAGTAGGAAAGGATTGAAGAGGCCCTGAGAAGTTTGCAGTTAAGAATGTTGTGCCCTGAGTCTATAGAAATAAGTAGCTCTCATGTGAACTTGATATTTGATTATTTCTTTTTAATTCTGAGGGTCACTTTGGCAAAATCCTTATGTTTTAGACCCAATTATACACATTATGATTATGAGAGAGAGAGAGAGAGAGAGAGGGAGAGAGAGAGAGAGAGAGAGAGAGAGAGAGAGAGAGAGAGAGAGAGAGAGAGAGAGAGATTGCTAAACACAGTAAAAATCCATACTGGTCCCCTAAGGGAAGCCATGAGAAATCAGGAACCTTTGCATTAACTCTTGCTGTATGATCATTTAGTTATTTACCTTTCTCTTTTATACAGAGCAAAATCACATAAAACAAGGGTTTTATTTATCCTTTATGTTATTCAGATTTTAAGCAAAGAATTTCAGAGGTGAGCATTTTCTGTGGATAGGGTCTTTGGGAGGCAGTTTTGGCCAGTATTAAGTGTATTCTGGGGGCACCCTTCTCTGTGATAAGAGAAGATGTCTCCACGTATTGCCCAGTCACTCCAGGGAGCAAAAATGGTTGTGATAAGGAACTATGACAGGCCTCAGTCAAAGGCAGAGAACGCATCCAGGTCAGTCGAATAATGAGGATGAAGAAAATGAGACCATTGTATATTTCACTCCATATTTTAAATGTGCTGCTGAAGAGCTATACTGAAAATTCTGTGAGTTGTAAGATAAAGTTGTGTTATCTCAAACACATTAAAAAACCCTAAACATTTAGTATTCATAAATCCTCAGCATTTCCTAAAGAAAGTACATGTGAGTTACACGGTATCTTGATTCAGGAAGAAGAAATAGCATGGCAGTTTTGAGACGGAGAGATGCGGGAGACCATTTGGGTCAAGCACCGCATCATTTCAAAGCACCACATTCTGAAACAGCCCATATGACTTCAGTAAACACATCACAGGCTGTCTTGAAAACCTTCCCAGAGCTACTAAAAGCCACAGTTTATACGTACATCCATCACTGATTAGAATCCCACAGCAGCAGGAAGCAACAGAGCCTTCCACATCATGACTTTCTGGTGAGGGAAAAATAAAATATCCTGTACTGACCTTGTCCAAAGCTGATTTCTCCCTGAGGCTTTGTTGGGGCTGGGCAGAAGTGTCAAGAGGCTGGACTTTGGTGCTAAGGACTTTTCTGGGAATTATTTTTTGTAAAGACCCTGCTTTTCAGACCCCTTAAATATATCACATAAACATATATGGGAGGTGCAGCAGACAGTTTGTGAGTAAGGGATCCTGGTGGTGAGCTTTGACCTACAGGGTTCTCAAACTCTAGGGTGCATTGAGAATCACCTGGAAGTATTTTGTTAAAACGCTGACCTCTGGGCTCCATCTGGGAATCTAACAACTTTCCATGTGATGTAGCTGTGGATCCAAAGTTCGCATGCGCAGGAAATCTACTTTAGTCTTCCACTAAATGAACACCACACTAAGTGATTATTCCTCCCAGATGATTTTTTTTTCCATTGCTATGACTTAGTGAGGGATCTCCTCTTTACACTTGCTTATACATTGTCATTGGCTGTTTCTGTAATTTTTTCATTATAAAAGCCTTGTCTCCGGCTGAATGTCTGCTCTGCTTTTCACTTATCACCTAGGGCTGACTACACAATAGATGCCTAATAAATGGCTCTTGAATATACAATGAATGAAGACATTGGGAAGTGTAAACTTACAGTGTATTTTATCCTTTTGATTTTTCTTCATCAAAACTAGTTATGCATTAGCTTGGCCCAGTACCAACTCCATTTTCTTTTCACTTTATATCTTTCTTTTTTTCTTCTGCATATAGACCTCATTTACAAAGAAGAGGAACACATATTATGGCTTACATACTTCAACATGAAAAGCATATAAAAGGATTTTATAGCCATACTTCTATTCTCATTAGCTAAGTGTATTAGGAAAAGCAAACCTATTACATCTTCCTTTTGGGAAGCCAAAAACATCTGGAATTTATGTTATGAGAAACGGCTCTGACAGACTATTTGACATGCACATCAGTGCAGAGAAAAAAAGAAAACACTAGAGGAAATGTTAAACTAAGTTATGATGCTGTCCTGCCAAGAGCACATTGAAGCTGGTATGTTGGCTGTATCTTGAAGATGCATTAAAATATGAAGGCATAGAATGGACAGCTGTTCCAGAGAGATCAAACCTGCATTATCCTAACTGACAAATAAATGTGCAATATAATATATAATTCTGGTGTGAGGCACCAGATCAGAAATAACTCTTAAGAGCAGGGCCCAAGTGATTTGTCACCAGCCCTCCACAGCCAGTGCTTTGTGTAACATTGGTCTACGCTCTGCTTTTATTTAATGGGAACTATATCATTTTTATTTGATTTCTTATTTATATTTAAGAATTCTTGAAAGGTTATTCTGCTATCAAAGTGAAACTATGTATATACTGCCAAGCCATTTGAGCTCATATATGTATAAATAACAGATTTCCCGTGCCCCCGGCTCCTCAGTGCTTACTGAGAAGTTCCATCTTTCATACTGTGATCTGTGAGAGGCAATTGACATCATGTGTCTGGTCTCATTCCTCTGTTGCTCCAGAACCTCCAGATAGCTTCCAAAACTGTAGGAAGAAGAAAAACATTTGTTCTCTCTCTCTCTCTCTCTCTCTCTCTCTCTCTCTCTCTCTCTTTGTCTGTCTCTAAGTTCAGATCAGTGAACACAATATAATATCAGAAGTAAAGATTACCCTAAAGAACCCAGGACACCTGAACATTATAATGTCAGATAAAGAAGTGTTGATTTTCTAAGAAGCCTAAGCTGATGACAGTATAGTTTTTATTGGGTAGAGAGGCTGGAAGAGTTTTTTTTTTTTTTTTTTTTTTTAGCTTTCTTGTTGTGCAAGTGCACCTATCCATTTTAAGTATCTCTTCCTGGAAGTTCATGCTACCCTAAAGGAGACATGGTGAGGTGGCTTCTATTATCAGTGTTGACCAGCTAGCTTTGCTGTAGAGATGGATCTGCTTCAAATCACTGGGTAGATGTAGAAGAGTCTGAGTATTAAGCCTTAAATAAAAGCAAGAAGAGCTCCCCTAAATTAAAAAAAAACTCATATTATACACTAAAATTTGACATATGAGAAGCATGTTTAACCTCAAAAATCAAGGCCATATAACCAAATCCTTCACAAGAAATAGCTACAGAATTTACAGTATATTAATTGAAATATGTGATAGGAAGTATGGCCATACATCTGACAATGGACTGAATATTTGGAATGTTATTAAGAACATTTTTTTCAATAAAACAATTTATCTATAGGAATATTTGTACAATTTTATATGAAAAAAATTTCAAAACTGGGAGAAGAAAGGTTCCAGAGTGGTGCTATGGAGATAAGAAAGGGAACCAGGTAGTGAACATGACCAAAATATATTATGGTGTATATGAAATTGCCAACAAATATTTTAAAATTGTCCA
This sequence comes from Lophiomys imhausi, assembly GCA_907164525.1. Lineage (NCBI taxonomy): Eukaryota > Metazoa > Chordata > Mammalia > Rodentia > Muridae > Lophiomys > Lophiomys imhausi. The sequence goes on from CAJQZJ010032332.1 coordinate 3,953,015, forward strand.
TTGTCTAATTGAAGGCTGCATGAAACTGAGACCACACCTGATAAGTTTTATTGATTGTGAAGGGCTGTTGTAACTACCTTCCACTGTCTGTGTGCAACTAGGCTCAGTCTTTCACAAAGTTAAAGTAACGAGCAGCGTGGAAGAAATCAAACACTGACGAGAGCTAGACTTAGTTTTCCATGTGCTAGTAAACCTGAATTTAGTCTTGGAGAAAAACTAAACCTGTAAACAGGATACACTACTGGTTAATGCAAAGGAAAGCTGTGGTACATAGAGCAATTGGGACACTGGTGCAATGAGGCTCCAGTGGATATTGTTTCCAAGTTTTTCATCAACTGTGAATCTCAGTAAGCTATAATATCTTTGCTAAGTGACCCCTAAAGTCTCTAGTCATTTAAACACAAAAAGTGAATTTAATCATTTTTATTATCTAATTCCTCTCTAGATTTTTTCAATCAAGGGTTTTGCACGCCTCATTCTCTTGTAGCACTTCATCCTCAGAGAAAATGCAGATGGATCATCAGTGAAGATTAAATAAACCATTTCTTTTCTGTCTTTACTTAAAATTGTCATTCTTGAAAACAATGCTAAAGGATCTTCCATTTTTTAAACATATAAACCAAATGAAAAAGAGAAGGCATCACCAAGTTCGTTGGGTATAGTCTTTCACCTGTGCTGTGGATATGGAGAGGGGACCCCACTATTTCTTATTTAGCTTCAGTTCCCATTGTAGAATGATTCCTGCTCCATGTCAAGAAACCTTGCAATGCACACCTTACAATTCTCTCTTCTTATGAATCTAGAAATGGTTCTTTCACATAAAGTAAGATGGCCAAGGCTAAAACTGCTATGGTGATTTTTTTTTTTTTTTTTTTACCAAGTCATCTCATGTCCATAAGCTAGATTTAACGGGTCAAATGTGTTTACATTGTAGTTAGTACTCTATGGACACAGCAAAGCTTATATACTCAACTCCAGTTTCAACATCTGTTTATTTTTTATTATTTTTGGTTTTTAGAAACAGGATTTCCTATGTCGCCCTGGATGTCCTAGTACTCACTCTGCAGACAAGGCTGGCCTGGCCTTGAACTCACAGAGATCCACCTGCCTTAGACTCCCAAATACTGGGATTAAAGATACGGACCACCATTTCCTGGCACAGTTTCTACATATGAAGGGATCCCAATGTTTCTGTTGGGATAAGTTTTAGTGGTTTCTCTGGGAAATATAGATTTCACATCAATTTTTTTCCTAGGTATGAGCCCCCTGATAGGTTATATAATCCTAAATTGTCAGCACTTTATTAAATGCTGACATATAAGCAACACTAAACAGACTTTAACAGGCTGAGTGTGTGTGTGTGTGTGTGTGTTTGTGTGTGTGTGTGTGTGTGTGTAACATGTGTATGTACATAAAAATAATTAAAAGGAGGTCATGAAATTGATAGAAGTTGGGAGATTTAAGGGGAGTTTGGAGGATAAAAATGATGTAAATAAAAATTTTAGTCGTAAGTCCAATTGTCCTCATCCCACTCTTCTTTAGTTAGGTTTACCACATTTATTTCCTCAAACTTCTCTTAACCAGATTCTTAACTTTTACTTCAAAAACCTGAGACATACCTAGGAAGTGTTTCTTTCTCTGAACTACTTACCAAGTTCCTATAATTTGATTGCCAACCCCTCTACCACTTTTGTGTTTTTCTCTTGATTCTTTTTGATGGTCCCTTAACATCAATTTTACTTGCTTCTGACTTTTCTTTTCTTGTAGACACCACAAGACTAATCTAGAAACATAGGTATCAGTTAATTTGCCCTTCCCAGTGACTGTCTATCTCTTACTCGATTGATCAATCAATCTTCTTAAAGTAAACATCTTGTTTCACATCAACACTTTCTGAGGGAATGATTTTTACCTAGAAGTCCATGCATCTTGCACAGCTCAGGAAGCTCACACAATTTAGCTGGCTCAGATGCTGAGGGAGTTGTGATTTTCAAGGTTTCTCTCCAAGATGATGTGTGTAGAAGTAATTGCTTTTGAGTAGAGACTCTTCTGTAGGCTGAGATGCCAGAAGGTAGCTCCAGGGATATAGCTTCTGTGAGTCATAACCTGTGCTGGAGTAGACTTTTCAGTAATCCAGCTGCCTCTAAATTACCCATGCTTCTACACATAACTCTGTTAAACTCATTGGTTCACAAATCTAGACTTGAATGGGATCATTTCTTTGGTCTGTCATTGTTGCCTTGCTGGGAATGAGTAGATGTCTGTTCACAATCATTTGTGTAAAATATCAACACAACAAATGGATGTGCTGTTGATTTCCCTCAAAGAGACTTCAGCTGTGGCACTAATAACAAACCTCTTTCATTTTAAAATCCCAAAACAAACATGGTATTTTATAGACAAAACTTTTGTTGACAAGTAAGTAAAATCATCTTTAAAAGGTTTGGGAACCCCAAAATGTTCAGTCTGTGTTATTAAAACACTAACAAAAATTGCAAGAGAGACAGTCTACAATAATGCAACTAACTATGATGCATTTTCCTAGTTAGCATGTATTCTGCAGCATAGAGAATTCTAGTCCCAGATACTCCGTGGGAATGAATGAGCACATATGTGGTATTTCAATGATGAAGCATCCTTAAATTATTGAGAGTTTTTAAGGTTGCTGCAGATGCTGAAGAGATTAGAAACCCCAAATGGCAGTCTGATGATTAAGTAAAGAGAGCTCAGTTGCATACTTAGTGTGGAGAATGGATGGTGATGTTATTCACCTTTATCTCTAGGAGCAAAAATTAATCTAAAAATAACTCCAAAGGATGAGGTAATATTTGCTGAGGATTGGATTTTAGTCTTCATCCATTTTAGGCAAAGAATATTATTCCAGATCCACAGGGACTCTAAGACTTTGATCATGTATAGAAAATAGAAAATTTGCTCCTGAGAGGAGGAGAATGTCAACACAGCTGGTACAAAGATACAATTGAAGAAATAGATAAGAAAATATTAAATCTAAAAAGTTCTTGACACAAAACATTAAAGAAATCTGGGACATAATTTCATTGTTTCTGATAGCTGAGCAATATTCCATTGTATAGATGTACCACAGTTTTTTAATCTATTCTTTGGTTGAGGGACATCTGGGTTGTTTCCAGTTTCTAGCTATTACAAATAAGGCTGTTATGAACATAGATGAGGAAACTTCCTTGTGATTTGGTGAGGAGTCATTTGGATGTATATCCAGAAGTGGTATGACTGGGTCCCAAGGCAGAGTTATTCCAAGTTTTCTAAGATATCGCCAGACTGACCTCCATAGTGGTTGCACAAGCCTGCACTCCCACTGACAATGGAGGAGGGTTCCTGTTTCTCCACACCCTTGCCAGCATGTGTTGTCATTTGAGCTTTTGACCTTAGCCATTCTGACAGGTGTGAGATGGAATCTTATGAAATCTGTAGCCAAATGGATGGAACTAGAGAAGCTCATCTGGAGTGAGCTAACCCAAACTCAGAAGGATGCACATGGCATCTATTCACTTATAGTTGGATTTTAGCTATATAGTACAGGATAGCTATACTACAACCAACACAGCAAAGGGAACATGGACATAGACCTTTTTTTTCTGTTTTGTTTTCTTTCCCTGGCAATGAGACACTTTTCCCTGGTGGTACTGCCTTGTAGGCCCCCAGTGTATGAGGAAGCTCTTGGCTCTCATATGACTTCTGAACTGGGGCAAGGGACTGTTATGTAGGGACACTCCACTCCAGAGGAGTGGGATGGAAGGGTTAGGGGGTAGAGAATGGGAGGGCAGGAGGGCAGGACTGGGAAGGGTGGAAAGAGGACAATATGATGGAGACATAACCTGAAGCAATAAATAAATAAATTTATTTAAAAAAAGAAATCTGGGACAATATGAAAAGATCAAACCTAAGAATAATAGGAGTAGAAGAAGGAAAAGACTCCCAGCTCTAAGGCCCAGAATGTTTTCAACAAGATCATAGAAGAAAACTTCCACAACCTAAAGAAAGAGATGCCTATATACAAACAGAAAACTTACAGAAAATCAAATAGATTAGACCAAAAAAGAAATTCCTCCTGCCACATAATAATCAAAAGACTGAATTACAGAACAAAGAAAGAATATTAAGAGCTGAAGAGGAGAAAGGCCAAGTAACATATAAAGGCAGATCTATCATAATTATACCCAGCTTCCCCATAGTTACTCTTAAATCCAGAAAGTCTTGTGCAAATATCTTGCAGACCCTGTGAGACCACAGATATCAACTCAAACTACTATACCCAGCAAAACTTTTAATCACCATAAAAGGAGAAAACAAGATATTCCACGATAAAACCAAATTTAAACAATACCTATCAACAAACCCAGCTCCATAGAAGGTGCTGAAAGAAAAACTCCAACCCTAGGAGGCTAACTACATCCAGGAAAACACAGAAAATAAATAGCCCCCAAACCAAAAGAAGGTAAACACACCACCACCAATATCAAAATAACAGGAAGTAGCAATCCTGGGTCACTAATATCTCTCAACATCAATGGACTTAATGCCTCAGTGAAAAGACAGAATGGAGTTGAAAACAAGATCCATCATTCTGCTGCACACAGAAAACACACCTCAGCAACAAAGATAGACATTATATCAAGGTCATGTGCTGGAATAAGCTTTCCAAGTAAACAGACCCAAGAGACCAGCAGAAATAGCCATTCTTGTATCCAATAAAATAGACCTTCAACTGAAATTAATCAAAAGAGATGGGAAAGAATTCTTTATACTTACTAAAGGAAAAATCCACCCAGATGACATCTCAATTCTGAATATTTATGCCCCCAATGCAAGGACATCCTTATTCATAAAAGAAACATTATTAGAGCTTAAATAACACATAAATCCACACACATTAGTAGTGGGAGCCTTCAACACCCAACTCTCACCAGTGGATAGATCATCAAGACAGAAACTAAACAGAGAAATAATGAAACTAAGAGATGTCATGTGTCAAAAGGTTCTAAGAAATATCTACAGATTATTTATTCCAATCAAAAAAGAATATACCTTTTTCTCAGCACCTCACAGAAGCTTCTCCAAAATTGTCCATATACTTGGTCACAAAGCAAGCCTCAACAGATACAGGAAAGTTGAAATAAGCCCTTGTATCTTATCAGATCATCATGGATTAAAAAACTGTACTTCAACAGCAACAGAAACAACAGAAAGCCTACAAACTCATGAAAATTGAACATCTCTCTATTCAATGACCACTGGGTAAGGGGAGAAATAAAGAAAGAAATGAAAAACTTTCTAGAATGAAATGAAAATGAAGGCAATACATAACCCAAACTTATAGGACTAAATGAAAGTACTGCTGAGAGGAAAGTTCATAGCACTAACCATCTTCATAATGAAATAGGAGAGATCTCATACCAGCAACTTAAAAGGACATCTGAATGCTGTAGAACAAAAAGAAGCAAACATGCCCAAGATGATTAGACAGCAGGAAATAATCAAAGTCAGGGCTGAATGTAGACCCCCAGTACAAGAGGTAGCTCTTAGCCTTCATATGACTGCTGAACTGAGGTGGTCTGATACATAGGGGCTCCCCACACTTGAAGAGTAGGATAGGTGGGAGAAGGGGGAGAGGGTAGGAAGGTGGGACAAGGAGAGGTGGAGGGAGGAGACTGTGATGGAGATGTAACTAGAAATAATAAATAAACATTTAAAATAACACACAAACAAACAACAAAAAAAAAAAACCTCAGGGCTGAAATCAATATATTAGAAACAAAGAGAATAATAGAAAGAATCACTGAAACCAAGAGCTGTTTCTTTGAGAAAATTAAGATAGATAAACCCTTAGCCAAATTAACTGAAAGGCAGAGATACAGTCTCCAAATGAACACAATTAGAAGTGAAAAGGGGGGACATAACAGCAGATACTGAGGAAATGAATCATAAGGTCTTACTTTGGAAGCTGGTATTCCTCAAAATTAGAAAATCTGAATGAAATGGATGATTTTTCTTGATAGATTCCACCAATGTTAAATCAGGATCAGATAAGCAAATTACACAGTCTCATAACCTCTAAAGAAATAGAAACAGCTATCAAAAGTCTTCCAACCAAAAAAAGCCCTTGGGCCAGATGGTTTTACCACAGATTTCTATTAGATACTCAGAAAAGAGCTAATACAAATACTCCTCAAGCTATTTGACAAAATAGAAACAGAAGGAACTTTGCCAAGCTCATTCTATGAAGCCACAGTCATCCCAACACCTAAGCCACACAAAGACCCAACAAAGAAAGAGAATTTCAGACCAATCTCCTTTATGAACATTGATGCAAAAATACTCAATAAAATACTGGCAAACCAAATCCAAGGACACATCAAAATTATCATTTAGCATGATTAAGTAGGCTTCATCCAAGGGATGCAGTGATGGTAGGTACAGCATATGAAAATCCATAATCCACCACATAAACAAACTGAAAGGAAAAACCTCATAATTATCTCATTAGATGTTGAAAAAACATTTGACAAAATCCAATGCCTACTCATGATAAAAAGTCTTGGGAAATCAGGTATACAAGGCCCATACTTAAACATAATAAAGACAATATACAGCAAGTCGATAGTCAACATCAAATTAAAAATAGAGAAACTTAAAGCAATTCCACTAAAATCAGTGACAAGAGAAGGCTGTCCACTGTCCCCATATCTCATTAATATAGTACTTGAAGTTCCAGCTAGAGAAATAAGATAACTAAAGGAGATCCCAGGGATACAAATTGGAAAAGAGGAAGTCAAATTATCCTTATTTGCAGATGATATGGTAGTATGCATAAATGACTCTCAAAACTCTACCAGAGAACTGCTACAGCTGATAAACACCTTCAGGAAAGTGGCTGGACACAAAATTAACTCAAAAAATCAATAGCCCTCCTTTATACTAATGACAAATGGGCAGAGAACAAAATTAAGGAAGCAACACCATTCACAACAGCCACAAACAATAGAAAATACCTTGGTGTAACACTATCCAAGCAAATGAAAGATTGTTTGGCAAGAACTTCAAGTCTCTGAAGATATTAAAGAAGATATCAGAAGATGAAAAGATCTTCCATGCTCATGGATTGGTAGGATTAACAGAGTAAAAATGACCCTCTTACCAAAAGCAATCTACAGATTCAATACAATTTCCATCAAAATCCCAACATAATTCTTTACTGACCTTGAAAGAACAACTCTCAATTTCATATGTAAAATAAAAAACCCAGGATAGCAAAAACAATTCTTTCCAATAAACGAACCTCTGGATATATCACCATTCCTGACTTTAAAACTGTACCAGAAAGCAATAGTATTAAAGACCATGGGGTACTAGCATAAAAACAGACAGAGTGCCCAATGGAATCGAATCAAAGACCAAGAAATAAACACCAACAGACACTTGATTTCTGAAAAAGATGCCAAAACCATACAATGGAAAAGAAAACATCGTCAACAAATGGTGCTGGTTTAATTGGATGTCTACATGTAGAAGAATGCAAATAGATCCATATTTATCACAATGCACAGAACTCACATCCTAGTGGATCAAAGACCTCAACATAAAACCAGAGGCCCTAAGTCTAATAGAAGAGAATGTGAGGGAAAGCCTTGAACTGATTGGCACAAGAGACAACTTCCTGAACAGAATATCAATACCTCAGGTACTAAAATCAACAATTAATAAATGAGACCTTATGAAACTGAAGTTTCTGTAAGCCCAAGTTACTTTCAATAGAACAAAAAGGCACCTCACAGACTGGGAAAGGATCTTCACTAACCTCATATCTGACAGAATGCTAATATCCAAAAATACATAAATAACTCAGGAAATTGAACACCAACAAGCAAAATAATCCAATTAAAAATGGGGTACAGAGCTAAGCCAAGAATTGACTACAGAGGAATGGCTAATGGCTGAGAAGTACTTAAAGAAATGCTCAATATCCTTAGTCATAAGGAAAACACAAATCAAAACCATTCTGAGATTCCATCTTACACTCATCAGAATGGCTAAGATTAAATACCAAAGTGACTGTACATGCTGGCAAGGATGTAGAGAAAGGAGAACACTCCTCCATTGTTGGTGGGAGCGAAAACTTGTACAACCACTTTGGAAATCAATCTGGCTCTTAATAAGAAAAATTGAGAATAGTTCTACCTCAAGATCCAGCTATACCACTCCTGGACATATACCCCAAATATGTATCACTAAATCACAAGGACATTTCCCTAACTATGTTCATAGCAGCTATTTAGTCAAGAAGAGGAAGGAAAACTAAATGTTGGCTCCTTCAGTGATCTCTGATAAAAACATATCAGCCCAGGGGAAGATGTCCCATAGTGCCCCTGGGTACAGTCTGTTTGGAAGGTAAACTCTTTGTACCTTGTCGTCCCAGACATACCACTTTTGAAACATTGGTACAGTTCCACAGTGTGAAGAGCAAGTGTTGCTACAGAAGGGGGAATACGTGTGCCAAAACAAAATTCTTCATGAAAAATTTTGGAAAACAGGACCTGAGGAAAGTATTTTTTATAAGAGCTTTTTGGAAGTGGAGCCATTTGAAGGTGGACAGGATTCTAGTATATTGGAACATAGGTTGAAACATAGGCCTTCTACATTCAAGCACCAGCCATCAATTAATTAGGATGCTGAAGGGTAATGTGTATGTCTGTTGTGGATAGAGGAAGACAATAACTTGAGGTGAGCCCATGGATTTCTAGTCCGGAGCTAAACTTCAAAGGGCTCTGAGCAATCGAGTATCACAGTACAATCTGTGCTTCCTGAGGCTATATCTGGCAGAAATATGACCTAAGCCATTTTGAGAGGAGGACCTAGAAGTACAGATCAGATCAGATGACAGTTTTTGTGCTGGTCTGTGCAGATAATAGTAATGAGGGCCTTCAAGTCAAGAATATAGTGAAACTGGAAAGACATGAAATGGTTATTTTTAAAAAAATGTCTGCAATAGCTTGGAGAGGGAAAGGCAGTGGACAGTGACATCTGGGAGGATCATTAAACTATGCAATGAGATTTCAGGGTGTATTCCTTAATTTTGGATACTCCTTTAGCTCTTGTTATTGCCCAAGTACAGATCTTCGTTACCTCAAATCTCATTGGCCTGTGGCAGAGTTGAATAACATGGAAGATTAAAACTTCATGTACGGAATAGATACAGGATAAGAAGCACAACTTCATGTGGAAAGAGGTTAGAAGACAACTGCCAGGTTATTAGTAGAGATGACACGGTTGTCAGTAACTGAAGAAGAAAAGGTGTGTGAAAACCAGGGTACATGACAGAAAGACTAATTAATAGCAAAAACAATAACAATATTTACTAAATATATTTATTTGTACACTGCCTTTGTACTAAATTATCTTATTCATGCATTATAGCTATGACATGTGAAGCACCATTTTACTATCACATTGTAGTTATTGTGTATACTGACTATTCTCATAGTGTAACTATGAAATAAGTGAGCAGTCTAGTACTCAGAGGTAGAGCTAAGATTTATACCTGACAATATGGCTCAGAAGAATACATACTTACATACATGCATTATCTCACTTATGGATTTACCTTAGATGTGTGGAGCTATGGTACAGAGAAGAAACTGTGAACATTGGGAGAGACAATGAAGGTAGAGACATGAATGTGGGAGCCATTATGTGAACAGAGTGCAAAGTGAGGGGAGCTGAGGCCCACACCCCATGGAATACCCCTAGTTAATGCTGCACACTGTCAGAAGGAATGAAGACACTCAGGTGTGGTGTGAACTGTAAGATAGTAGAATGACCGGCACACACTCAGAGTACAGCAAAGGAGAGACCACCATTTAGAGATATGTTCACCGGCATTGACGGTAGGGTGGTTGGGGCAGGAAAAGAAAATGCTGTGAGAACTGAGGAGGTAGAGTGCCTTTCAAGAGGCAGGGTCATGTGACGAGTGTGGTTTTCACTCACAGAGACGAAAGCAACGCAAGTGAAACATCTGCTTTAAAAGAAGAGTTTTGTCAAGAAGCACGTTCAAGCTTTTAAAATTCTTTTCATTTACCATACACGTGCAATGGTGTGTAGCAGACGAGCGCTGTTTCATAATCACTGAAGCTTTACACCCACTGAACGGCAGGAAGGAGAAGTTGGTATTTGGGATAAGCAGAGAGGGAGGCTTATGCGTTGCAATTTTAGAATTTTTGAGACAAAATAATACAGTAGGTCAACAAAGAGCAACACACAATAAGATAGATGGACACATAAAGATGGATTTTTTTACATTTAGTAGTTTTCTACATGGTGGAGATTGCGTCAAGAGTTGAATATACCTTGCCGTGAAAGATTAAGTACTGTAGCAGCATCACAGAGCCTAATGCTCTTTGGTACAACTTTAAATACCTTTGCAATAGTCCTATAAGACTCAGACTCCTGACATGATAGAATACAATCCGAGTCCTTTGATGAGTCTTCTACGACATCCATGTACACTGTCTCCCACTGGAAAAGGTCCTTATTCTCACCTTTCTTGTCTTCCTGATGTTTCTGCACTGAGACCCACCTGGTGTGTTGTGATGTAAATATAATTGTCAACCTGATGGAATCTTGGGCATTTTCTTTGTGTGTGTGTGTGTGTGTGTGTGTGTGTGTGTGTGTATGTGGGTGGGTATCTTGATTATGTTAATTACATGGGGAGAGCTATCAGGAGACTGGACTGTAAGGAAAGTGAGCTAAAGAGCAGCATGACTGCATTCACTGCGTTCTTCTGACTGCAGAAGTAGTATGAGCAGCTGCTTCCACTGCTGCCACTTCTGTTCCACGACCGTTAGAGCTGTGAGGAACAAATGAACAAATGACTCTTTACCCTTTAAGTTGTTTTCCTCAGGATGATCTATCCCAACAGCATGAGAAGAACTAGGGTGGGCTTCTCTGTTCCTTGTGTTCTAATACCTATGTGAGAAACACAGCTTTTATTTGCTCCCATTCTTGGTAGGATGTGGTGACTGCCCATATCCTATGCTGATCCTATGCTCTATGCTCTGTCGTAGAAGAGAATGATCAGAGAAGAGTGGTCTAGGGAAGTAGCTTTGAGAATACTTGTCAGGGAAATGGGACGTTGGGACATTTGCTGAGAGTGGCAGGAGATGGTGGGGCTTAAGAATTGAAGAGAATGAAAGATGTTTGGAAAAGTGGTTATGGAACAATTCATTGAAAATTAAGTGAATGAAAGGATATCCAGGAAGTCCTGGAGAGGCTGAGATTAGTTATCATACATTTTTAGTTGAGCCAGTTGGTTCTTTTTTTTACTTTCTTCAGTGATACTTGACAGTGGGATCACAAGAGCACAGAAAACACACAGTGAGATTCCCTCAGCTCGGAGGATTGGCAGGACAGCTGTGAGGGAATCTGAGATGTACTAGTAGGTCTTGATAACCACGGAGAGGAGGACTATGACATTCTCCTATGATATGAAAAACAAATGAGCTAGTTGGACCTAGAAAGGAATTGAGACTCAAAACAGAGAGTGCAAAGAGCATAGTCTAGAGACAAAACACAAATGTGGAGAACAATTAGCAAGGTTAGTGAACGCTAGCAGTGGGCCTGGCAGAGAGAGGCACTAGACATCTGACTGTCAAGTTTCAGCGTCTGGAAGCCTGACGGCTAGAAGGAAAATGTTCAGGTGATGACAACATGAAGTAGATGCTTTATGTATGTGAGTTTCAGGGCAGAATAAAGGGAACAGTCATAATCATGGGAACCTGAGAGTGAATTTGAGGTCTAGGAAGTGGAAAAGATGATCAATCATAATGATGAAACCAACTACAAGGAAGATTGGTGGTGGAATCTATGAAACAAATTGGAAAACACTCAGGAGAAGGAGAAAATTGAAGGCATGATGAGAGATAGGGAAGGCCTGCCATTAAAGTCTTAGCTGTCTTTGCTCACGTCCCTGCCTCTTCACTTCCTGCTCAGTCTGGTACTAGCTATGTGAGAAAGAAGGAGCAGAAACAAATGCATCGTTTCTATTTTACTTCAGGGGTCTAAAATATTTAACGAAAACCAAACCATTTTTCAAATGAAGATAAACTTGCATACATATATGACATTTTAAAAATATTTAATTTTGCTGGAGAGTCACAACTGGTCCTTCTTTTTCCAAGTAATAAAATATTAAAGAAAAACGTAAAATCTTTTTGATGTCTCTAAGTGGTTCTTCATTGGTTTTATGTGCCAGGTCACTGAGTGCTTTATTGACTCATGATTTATTATGCTTTATTTTGGGATCATGGACATTATTCCTAAATTTGGAGAAATTTCGAGCTTTAAAATACACTTTTACAGCCATATGTCCACTGTTTTGATGGATGATTTTGTCCCCCTTTTCCAATTGTCTTGCTGAGATTACTCGACCACATGGAAACAATTATCAGGCAGCATTTCCACCACATTCAGAACAAACTGGAAGTGACCTCCTTGTTGTCATGGTGCTGGATGATGTCACCCACTCTTCCCAGCACTGAACAATTCTGCACCTCACCAAGACGGTTAGTGTTGTTGCCTTACTAACTGCCAGACAGAAAGATCTCTGTGCTTATCAAATCCAGTCCTGGCCAATTAAATTTACTCCAAGCACTTACACATCCTAGAGATCTACACCCACCATGTTTTTCTGTGAGGTATACCACATATCCCCAGCCCTTTAGACTATTCTAATTTTCTGTCTCTATTATCTGATAGGATCTGGGAAAACATCTTAATAATTCTGCTTAATTTTCCCTTATTCTGTGCCAGTAAAATCAGTAAGGTCATGTTTGAATGGATTGCATCTGCAAGAGGGTGAGAATGTGAATTGTCTTTGAAAGTATATTGAAGGTGATACTATAAAATGGTGAATAATTTGGGGGTTGATGTATAAATGGAAAACTGACTTACAGGGGTTAGGCTTTTCTTCATCATTGGGAATGTTCTATACACATTTTATTGCTTTGGTCATTTGTCTGACACAATCTTTACAAAACCACATATGCTAAACAAACCTTTTAAGATTTAGCTTTCAGATAATTTCCCTCAGTTGATTCCAATTAACTAACTCCCAATTTGCTTCTTAGGGCTGTATTTTATCTCACCATCATTTTCAAAGCTTGGCTCTTCCTCAGTTGAACAATTTTCTAATTTCAAAACAAGCAAATGTTTTGGTTTTTTTTCATGTTAAATAATTAGATGTTTCTGCTGGGCCTCACTGGCAAGCTTCGTTGTGTGCATCATTACTTCATATTCATCCTGTAATCCCTGGCTTCAGGGATTCACCTCCTTCAAGAAACTGTTGTGTGTTTTCCACTGTATTCTCCTCATCTGGGCAGTGTCTCTCTTAAGCACTTCATAAAATTCTGTCCATTATTCACTCTGCACTGGTCATGTTGCAGTATAATTATTTGGTCAGGCTTCACTTTTTATTACTTCATTTTAAACTCTTTAAGGGTAGAGACCGACCATATCATTCTTTTAGTTGTTTGTATTAAAGCAGAGTAACTATATCGGAACATGAGTTTGAGTGAATAATGTACCAGAAAATAGCAAATCTAGGATTTCATTTTTACTATGTGGTTGATGCATATGGGTACTTAACAACTTCAATATGGAGTAGAAAGAAGCAAGAAAAGTATTTGTTTATTAGGAAAAGGCAACACAAAATAGAATGAAATGGCGTATATTGTTATATCTGTATGAACAGATAGCCTGGCTTCCTCTGCTAACCCCATTAATACCCTCCCTTACAAAGTAGTTTTATGTGTAGGGGGAGACTGAGAATAAACTCAAGGCCAACACACATTTTTATTATCCACATTTTGACATTTATGTGGGGAATTAGTTGGATCACCTGTGAGTCTGGATTCATTGAGGATCAAGAATTAGTCCAGGATGCTGTTCAAAAAGCTCAGTTGGTAAAGGGCTTGTACAAGTAAAGAACATGAAGGGTGATAGCTCATGCTTGTAAGCCCAACACTGGAGAGCCAGAGAGAGAAACATAGCCTACTTGAAGAACTTCAGGACAGGGAGAGACCCTACCCCATGAAACAGTGTACAGTTTCTGAGGAATGACATCTGAAGTTTTCTTCTGGTCTCCATAGCCACACACACACACACACACACACACACACACACACACACACACACAC
>CAJQZJ010032332.1:3976408-4003438 GCA_907164525.1 Lophiomys imhausi
CCCTCCTCCCCCTCACCCCCCCCCATCCTCTTCCCTTCTTCTTTTTTTTTTTTTTTTTTTTAGTTTAAGGTATTTCTTTTTTCCCCCAACAGCTCTCCCTTTCAGTCCAAAAAAATGGTTCTTTTTCTTATAACTATAAATACAATACAAAACAACAGAAATAAATAGGCCACGATTATAAGAGTTATATGGCTTAGCATACATTCCCAATGTCCAGTCCATATGTATTTGGCACCTGACTTTAACATTCTACTATCTAACCATCTCCATGAGTTTAAAGTTCTATATCTAACTCAGCTTTCATACTAACTTGCCTCATAATTTTAAAAATATCTTCTTAGATCCAGAACATCCCCTTGATTCCTAAAAAACTCAAAATTTAACTATGAGACTCTAGCTATCTATTCTTCAACCACCCCAGAGACCTGAGAGGGATAAATATATCTGATTATACAGGAAGTGCAGGGCCTGCAGCTTCAAAAACTAAGAAATGACATACCAGTGACTACCTGGACAGTTCCCATTTTCTCTCCATACATTACAGCATCAATCTTCAGCCATTTGGCCCCATTTCTCTGACAGACATTGGTTGTAGAGCAGGAATTGTGAAGGACTTACCTACCCTGTCTTGGCAGAGCTAGGCTGTCGACTTATCTGCTTCCAAGTTTTGTTTTTAAAAGTGCCATGTTACTTGTCCAGCCTCAATATGAGGGGAGGCACCCATTCTTAATGCAACTTGATATGGCATGTTTGGTTGATATCCTTGGGAGGCCTGTCCTTTTCTGAAGGGAAATGGATGAAGAATGGATGGAGAGGGAAGAGGTGGGGGAGGGGTGTTGAGGTGGGGACAGAGGTGGGGGAGGAAGGGGAAACTGCAGTTGGGATGCAAAGATAAATTAATTAAATTACAGAAAAATGCTATATGGAGTTATTCTATAGTTCTTTATAATTGTATAGTTTTAAAATAAATATTTTAGACTCTAGCAAGAATAAATTTAGTAAATAACATAAACAAAAGAAAATAGGGGTTGGAGAGATAGCTCAGCAGTTAAGAACACTGTCTGTTCTTCCAGAGGACTGGGATTCAATTCCCAGCACCCACATGGCAGCAGATTTTCATGCTCAGAGTTTTCTTTTGGATGACATTAATTTAACTGTCTGTAATTCCAGTTTCAGAAAACAAAATAAAGTAAAAAAAAAAGAAGAAGAAGAAAATAGATCTTTAAAAAATCTATGAATAAAGAGATTAGGTAATTCATCAGCACAGTAAACATGTAATTTACTAAAGAGTTAAAACCAGATATCTATTGTAATGATAATAAAAATAAGAAAAAAATGGGAGGAAGACTGAAGAGATAGTCCACACTTTAAGAACACTCACTGCTCTTACAGAGTATCTGAGCTCAGTTCCTAACACCCACATTGTACTGGCACCCATCTGAAACTCAAATTCCAGGAAATCCAGCATCCTCTTCTGGACTTGGAAGACACTAGGTGAGCATGGAGTGCACATATATGCATGTATCCCTCAATTCTACACATAAAATAAGAAATATAATTCTTTAACAGAAAAATAAAGCAAGGGAAACATTTATTCCAGTGTTTACTTTTGATGTCAAACTTAACAAGATGATTAGAAATTTCAACATATTTCAGATATGCTGTTGGATGACAGAAGACTGTTAAGGAAAGAACATTTCATCAAGCTTCAAGTCACAACATTATTTACCTTTTAAAATACAGAAGAATATATAATTGTGAAAATTACTTTTCCTTGGGCCTTTTTCTTAAAAAGATGAGAACATTAGATTCCCCTGGAACTAGAGTTACAGAAGCTTGAGAGCAGAATGGGTTCTACGAAATAACAGCAAATGCTCTTCACTGCTGAGTCATCATTCTAGGCTCAGATTGTCTTTGAAAAGCTTACTTACAATAAACTTACAGTAGGTTCTAATTTAGTTACCAATGTAAACATAAAGAGCATTAGTTTTAAATTATTCTGATCATTTTAATAACTTTCTCTCATAATAAAAATAGTGATAAATATTCAACCAAATCCTGTGAAGGTTCCCTGAACTTTGCCTTAGTCATGCAAACATGTCACTTTGTTAGCTACTATGACAGTCTATCACAGATATTCTCTAAACTACCCAGTAATCAAGTTGCTAAGAGACAAGCAACATTTGCTTATCTAAATACAAGAGATGGATAGGGCGTCTTCAAAAACCCCAAGAGATCTGCAGAATATGGCATTCAAAGATGTTATCTTAAATCAAGATTTTTTTTTTTGATATTGAGACATATCAGCGCCTGACAGCACCCCCTATTCTACTCCAAGTAGAAGATAAACATCGAAGAACCTCCACTGTAAGATGGTTGAATTAGTGGCATGCCTATCTCTTGGCATGAAAAAACCTCTTGCACCAACTGCAGACAGACTGCTGTCCAAAAAGGACAAAACTTGGTAGCAGGGAAGTCGACAGCCAAGACAGGGTAGGTAAGTCCTTCATAATCCCTGCTCTACAACAAATGTCTGTCAGAGAAACAGGACCCAAAGGCTGAAGACTGATGCAGGAATGTATGGAGAGAAAATGGGAACTGTCCAGGCAGTCATTGGTATGTCCTTTCTTAGTTTTAGAAGCTGCAGGCCCTGCACTTCCTATATATGCAAATATATTTATCCCTCTCAGGTCTCTGAGGTGGTTGAAGAATAGACAGCTAGAGTCTCATAGTTAAATTCTGAGTTGTTTAGGAATCAAGAGGGTGTTATAGATCTAAGAAGATACTCTTAAAAGTGTGTTGCAAGTTAGTATGAATGTTGAGTCACATATAGACCTTTAAACTCAAGGAGATGGTTAGATAGTAGAATGTTAAAGTCAGGGGCCAAATATGTATAAACTGAACATTGGGAAGGTATACTGGGCCATTTAACTCTCATAAATGTGGCATATTTATATCTGTTGTTTTGTATAATACTTACTGTTATAAGAGAAGGAACCATCTGTTGGACTGAAAGGGGAAACTTCTGGGGGGAAGAGGGTGGAAGGGCAGGATAGGAAGGGGAATAGGGAGGGGTTTGTGACTGAGATGTAACTTGAAGAAAAAAAATAAAGTATTTAAAAAAAATGTATACTGAGGTTATTACCAAATTAGTGATGACCAAAGCAGTCAATGATGTTGCAAACAAGAGGGTTTCACCTTTATTTTTTGTTATTGATTTCTTTTTGCACATTGGCTTATCATTGGAAAGATTTTGGAGATGCTGTGGAAAGCAGCATCCAGTCTAATTGAAAAATAAAATATATACTTTATAACTTTACGTTTCCAAAGTAAGATGCACTGTAAATATTCTTATTAGTAGGCAGTATTTCATTAGATGGTTCAGATAATCCATTATACAATTTCATGTCACTATTTTATATCTTAAGTATGTATTAAACAATAAATGAGATATGATATTATGACAAAATTTATACTAAAATCACCATAAAGATGGAAAAGGATACTTACATTTATGAGAATAAATTACTTGTTTTTAATTCAAGCCTATTTACCCAAAATAAAAATATCTGTTTCACAATTAAAAAAAAAAAAAGAAGGCAATACAATTAGTGAATTTTGACTGAACTCAGTGTTGGTTATGAGGAAGAAAATCAGAAATGATGGTTTGTTTTATTTGAGATAAAGTCTTGCTGTATAAAAAAACAAAACAAAACAAAAAAACCCAAAACAAAACAAAAAACAAACAAAAAAAATCCTCAAACTCACTGTTTGCTTAGGCTGATCCCAAACTCAATATCCTCCTGCATCTATCTACCTCCCTAGGCTGGATTACAAGTATCTGCTCTCATACTCAACTTGAAATGACATTTTTTTTTTTTTTTACTGGAGAAGTAAGTTTAGGTAGTGCTTTGTGGGAAATATAAAAATCAAGTAATTTATTGTAGATAATATGTACACTAATGATAACACAAATTTCAAAATAAAGATTTATGTGTTCTTATATATTAATATTTTAGGGAGGTCTTTATAATTCTATCTTAATATGAAAAATACTTTAAAATCTTTTTTTTTCCAGTTCTCCATTCAGTTTGGCTATCAGCTGTGATAAAGTGAGTGGCAGAAGGATGCTGGTTGCTTGTGCTTGCTGTCTGAAACAGCAGGTCATATCACACAACTTTCATTGAAGGACACATTACAGTTCACAACATGCTTTTCCAAACATTCCTCATTTGGTCCTTCCAGCTACCTTATTAGCAACTGGAAGAGAGATTATATTTTCATTTTTATGTGAGGAAACTGAACTACAAAAGGTTCAACGATTTACTAAAGCAAAGAATTACTTGGGGCCTACTAGGGAATCACTTTGAAGTAGCTTAATTTCTGTAAAGAGCTGGGTAGGAAAAGAAAAGGGGCTAAAGCAAGCAGTAAGAATTGGGCACAGAAAGAATCATTAAGTGCACTATTATTGCTAAGAGTGGAAAGGTTAAGGAAATACTCATAAAAGTATTTATAAATATTATTAAAATAAATCTAATGGGATGCTGACCGTGTCAATTCCACAGGCACATGTTCCCTTTAACTTCCTGTCACATCCATTTTAGAGTCAGTAATTCTTGCTTTTAATGCACATCATTTTGGTTTTGTGAGGAATGAAAGAATATATACAACAAAAATTTCCTGAGGGGAAAAGACACTGCATAAATATTGGTATTAATGTCATCATTATCATTTATAAAGCTGTCACCTCTCTACCTCAGAGATACATTGTGGACATCTGAATGAGGTAATGTCTGTGAAGCCTTGAATTCTCCAAATGAGAATTAAGACATAAATATAAGATGTTTTATCAATAGAGTATTAGGTGAATCTGGTCTAGACAGAATATAATAAAATTTGGGCAATGAAGTGGAAGTGGGCAACATTATAATTAATAGTGATGACTGGGTACCACTGGTTTAGGTTTTGAAATATAAATGCTTCCCTTCCTAAAATTATGTTGGCCTTAATTAATGATGTAAATGGGAATCTTTTGAATAATGTATCCATGACAAGCTTTATACGTGAACATGTCATCTTTAAAAATGTCATCACTGTTATGATATACTCATGTTATAACAGAAAGCAATCTCTCTATAAAAATTATCAAATCTAATTCAATTTTATCCCTTGCTATTTTTTTCTTAACAGTATTGTATATATATCCTAAAGGAAGACTCAACTGGATCATTAGGTTTACAAATAGAGAAAATAAAGATTTTACAAGGTTATTGTTAAAATACGGTTCCAGAATCACATAGAAGTTATAATCTCATTGCTCGAGGAAGTTTACAACACTCTACTGCAAGTGTCACATGAGACCCTTTGAGGAGAACTGGGCAGATTGCATGGAGCAAGGTTGTTTGAGGAATCCTGTCCATTGGATTTGGTACTTAACTAGTATTGTTAGGAAAATGGTTGTCGCTGCACAAGGAGTCTTGAGAGTTATATTTTTATATCTGTTGCTGTGATGTTAAAATTAGATTTATTCCAATTGACAATAGATTTCTAGCCTCTACAAATTAATTAAGTGACTTGTTCCTTGACAGATAAAAAAAGACAGGCAGAAAGAAAAGAAGTTTGACTACTGAAGTCTCATCACAATTTTAAAGATTTCTTCTTTTTGGATCAAGTCTTTGTATGTACTCAAAACATCAGTCATAGAAGTTTGAAAATTAAACTCCAGGTCACAATAAGGCAAATGTGCTACAGGTGCTTCTGTTGTTACTGTTCATACAGTATCCCAATGCCCAGCGCGTAAAAGATAACAGCACTGATTGGCTATGCTGAAGCAGTAACTTCAGAGTCAAACTGAGGCAAGGAATGGTGGCAGGTTTATAAGTAGCTCCCACCTCTGATACAAAGCAATAGAGGATATTATAGCTGATTGAATCATTTGGGTCACTAGAAATGTATATTATTAAGAAGTGACTAAATTATCCAAGAAATGATAATTCCAATTTGTCACACTGCAACAGAGAGAAAGCTACAACTTATCATTGGAACACTCAGGGGCTTCAGATCCAATGATAACTGAGTTCTTAGCAATCTGAATACCTAGAGGTTAAACCAACAGGTAAACTGGTATCTATCTGAAAGGAAACCTCAAAAGCACAGAGTGATTACTTTTTAAATGAATAATCTCAAGAACTTCTCTGCATAGTGTCCTTGGCATCGACTTTATCAGTATTTTTCTGTCACTATTATATTATTCATACATTGGGTCTGGATTTACTTCCACACTCTTCTCTCTTTCCCCACTGGAGAGATAATTGCTGTTCTTTTCAAAGTCTCCTAGGACCATCTTCTGCTCTGCAACGTTGTAACAAGATGTGACACTCAGTCCTGGTTAATCAGTGTTCTGCCCAAACTCACAGTGGCAGTGAAGGAGGTGGCACTTACCATTTCCTGTGACACTGACCAGGTTTTTAAGGAATAAGAGTGAGGGAAAATAACATAAAATACTTAAATTTTTATGGAAAAGGTATAACTTGGTGAAAAAGCACCATCATAAATTCCCAAAAAGTGTATCTTAATGATACACTTAGAGTAAATCATTTGCCTTGAGAGACAGGAGGTCTCTGGTGACCTGCATTGCAGCCACAAGAGACTCCTAGACTAGCTACTTTCAGCTAAATGTACTCTCATATTAATATTTTAAAATGCCATAATGCCTCTCTGAAAACCTCAGAGGACAGATACATCAATTTGCGAGGTCTTCACTCCAGGAAATAGAAACAGGGATAATCTGCCATTAAAAGAAATAGTTCATTATGTCTGCTGCTTGGGAGCGCATAAACTATGTCCCTCACATGCTTAAGTTGCAAATCCTCACTTTAATGTGAAGGGAAACACCATGCCCTAGAGCTTTATTGTCCCACTGTTTATTAGTACAAAAAGGTTTGTTGTGGTATGAAATCTTAAGCTTGTTGCAGTAATCAATCAGCTTCAAAGAGTCTTTACCCCGAGCCAGATTCATTACAAATAAATCAATTAAACATAAAGTTTCTATTTTCGGAGAGGTTCACAATGCAGAATAAAGGCAAATGCATCACAGTTAGAGAAAGGAATTTTCCTGGAGCAATGTCTCTTCACAAAGAGCCCTTCTGCCTTTATTGCACCATGGAACACATGCTGTAGTTTGCTCTTTTATTTTAGTTAATTGCAGACATTCTTCTTCTTAGCATATATTTTTCATTGGGGAAAAAATCACATCCATGTAAAAAAGATATGTGGTAAGCTAAAAATATTGCTGGAGGCAAGAAAAAGTAAACAATTGGTTTCTGTCTTCTTGTCATTTCTAACCTAACCCTCTAGTGAAGCATTTGGGCAATTTTCACTCTCAAAGCTGTATTGTATTTTTTCCTTCTAACCTTTGTACTACGGTTATTTAGAGTACAGGCAACTCAGTGGCAGAAGCAAAAACAAATACAATACCAGAAACAAACCTTAAAGAGCAAAACAAAAACCCAATCATGAACAATAAAACTTCCCTGTATCTCAATAGAAATTGTTTTATGCTGAGAGAGTTAAGAACTACATATTCGAAGTTGGAAAGCCAAGCCTCTCCAATTCACTTTGGGGGTATACTGAGAGAGAAAAGGAGGGATGCAGAGATGTTTTCTAAGTGAAATTATCAAACGAACCCATAAAAGCACTCATCAGTGACTTGCTTAATTTTCACATATTTTATCCTAATGTGTTTGTTTCTAATAAAACCAGCTGTTTGCAGAAATTCCTAACACATGAGAGCTGTTGGATCTAAAGGAGGCCAAAACTAAATGGTGTCTTATAGAAACAGAGTCAAAGTCACATGTGCAATGTGGAATAGGGGTAGGGGAAAGCACAGAGTGTGGAAGTGGGAGACGAGGAGTGGGGAAATACTCTCCTGTGCTTATCAATGTCTCTACTTTTCTAATAAGATGCTGGGACATTCCAGCCTTTCCATCAAGTCATTTTTCACATAATACTGATGGCTGTTTGGATGCTATAGAATATGCTCTACCTAGGGTGACACGAGACCATGCATTTCTGGAGCCATCTCAGAGACAAAGATAGAAAAGCACTCCTAAGTGCAGAAGGCACAGAGTACTTCCTATCTGCCCTCTGGAAGCCTCAGAGCAGGGGACCTATTTGGTAGGGAGAGTGGAGGCTTCAGGCTTCAGTAAGCATTGTTTCTTTCATTCCTGGTTTTTTGTTTTGTTATGTTTTGTGTGCATGTGTGTGTGTGTGTGTGTGTGTGTGTGTGTGTGAGAGAGAGAGAGAGAGAGAGAGAGAGAGAGAGAGAGTGAGAGAGAGAGAGAGTCGCCCTTTCCAGAATCTGACAAAGAGATGGCCCTGATTTATTTGTATTGGGATTTCTTTACCACCCTTTTCCCTCACTGGTTATAAAAGACCTTTTCTGATGAGTTTTCAAACACCCTGGAAGGAAAAAGTAAAGGAAAATATCTTCACAAGTCATGGTCAGGCTTACTCAATGTGCTTCAATGACTTCTCTGAGGCATCATTTTTTTTTTTTTTGAATGTGCACTCCTTCAATTTCACTATCCCCTAAAGAAAAGCTTCTGAAAGTGTGTAATAATACTGAGACACACTAAGGACAAAGTCAGATCCTCTAACATTTACATCAAGAGAATATGAGGCGAATGAATTGTACTTTGGTCAGATCATACCTTCTCATGTGAAGCTTGGTATTTACTGGTGGATGGCACGTATTTGTTTTCTGCAGGCCATGTCTGTTCTCTGGAAGCAAATACCGTTTCCTTTACATCTGTTATGGAAATATTTAGCAGCAAGTCATACGCAACATTTATTTTTCAAGGAACTCATTTTTGTTTTTGTTTTTAAGAATTGTCCTGGAGGCTACTTCAGATAATATATAGTTTAGATAGATGTTGGCTCACGGATATCCTTTGATCTGTAATGTATTGAGAAGTATAGAAAGTACATTAAAACGTAAGATATTTAGATAGGAAGACACATCAGGAAACACAGGATGAAGCACTAAGTACAATAAAATAATTAGGTTGCTTTTAAAGGAGTTAATTTGGAGCACAGCCATCAAAGAAGCTTTCCCTGCATCCTCCCACATCTTTACTGGAATTATTGCACAGGATGACTGAAGATCACTGTGTGTTCTCTTATAAAAGCCTGGGCTGTTTGAAGGACTTTGTAACTGATGATTTTATTATTTTATAGAATATTTTGTTTGAAGTTTAGGCTCTCACCCTCCACTATTAAGACAATTAGGAAAGGCAATTAGGCAAAAAATAGCATCATGTTAAGTAGTTTTAAAAATTACATTATCTGAATTGAAATGTTTGCTTTTAACTAGTTCTCAAAACATACATGCTTTAGTTATTCTAACTAGGTTGGGAAAGGGACCGGTTTGGCAAAATGGATCCAACCAAAAGTGTTGGCATGGACACATTTAAAGTGTGTTCTTGATAAATACATTGGCATGAGTCAACGGGACAGAGTAAAGCCTGTGGTGACTACAAAGATGAAAGAGATAGAGAGGAATAAACTTCCTGTGATTTTGGAATCATTAACACTGAAATATCTTTCCACTAAAAATAAACCAGTGGAAAAGCTTTAAATACGGATTCTGAATTATGGGAGATCACTCGTGAGATACAGTCCTCTGTGTTATTATCAGCGAGTAGATGTTTACTTTTATATTTGTTACAATAGAAAAGCTTTCATTGAACTTTCCAAAAATATGTTATTGGGCTGTCCACCAAGAAATTCACAAGAAGGCATGATGAAGTATATTCTGATTAGGGAGTTTGGGAGGAGAATTCAATCTGTGACAACAACCAGTTTCTGGATATTTAATTAAGTGCTGATATTGTAATAAAAGTTTCTCAGGAAAAGCAGTAGAGTGAGAATTTGTAATTCCCCTTTTTGTTCACATACAGACTTAAAGCAAAGCAAGAATTGAGGAGGGGGCAAATATCTTAATGGGATATTTTAATTTTCTCTTAAGCATTTGTTGGTAAGTTTAAGTAGTTCTCAGGTGGACATTTAGTCTATACCCACATCTTCCCTGCCACTTCTGAAGGAACTGGATGTGAGAGGCCAGATGTGTTGGTCAGTAATGAGAATACTGATGATAAGCATTTAGGTGAGATCCACTGAGACCTTATGTATGTGGTTTGGTATAAACATACCTTCTGCTTTGTTAATTAATCATCGTATACCTCTTTCTATCTTATGAAATTACTCCTGGGGCAAAGGAGTAACATGATCACAGAAATTGATATTGCTTGCCTAAATGATAATTTAAGTAGCTCAATGGGAAAAAGTTTCTGTCGGCTGCTTTTCTCCTTGAACCTTCTTAAAGTTTTTCTCCCCTATTCTGCCTGGGTTAGTTCTTGCATCTCTAAAGCCTGTGAGTGTTTTTTCATGTAGCTATCATAGCTACACGACTAGATACATCCACTAGACATAATTCATTAACTCATACAAGTAGAGCTCTCCTTAGGTGGGTATAACTCTATATCCCAGTGATAGCGCTCAATAATTTTGAATTTTTGATTAATTTGGACTTTCCTTTGATATTCTCTACTACTCATTGTTTTGAAAAATAATTTTTTTATCAGCAGATGAAGAATTAGATTTCACCATGGAATTTATTTATAGCAACATTTGCTTCAGCAGCCTCTCTTCCTCTGATTTTTCTCCTGTTGTCCAAATTCTTTGTGCTGTTCCACATCTAGTAGCCTTTCCATTTTCATGTTACATGTGATGGCTTCTACCTTCCTAGTCTCCCTTTTCTTATTGTCTTTTGTTCCTCTCTGGTTTCTTTCTTTCTTACTTTTATAATGTTTATTACTTCAGGTTACATCTTCATCATAGTGTCCTCTTTCCACCCCTCCCAGTCCCACCGTCCCACCCTCTACCCCCTATCCCTTCCATTCCACTCCTCTGGACTGGAGTGTCCCTACATAACAGTCCCCTGCCCCAGTTCAGCAGTCATATGAGGGCCAAGAGCCTCCTCATACACTGGGGGTCTACAAGGCAGCACCACTAGGGCAAAGTAGTGTCTCATTGACAGAAAACAAAGTCTATGTTCATGTTCCCTTTGGTGCATCCCTCTGGTTTCTTACCTAGTTTCATAGTGTGCACACACTCTTATATCCCTCTGTATAGTTTATTTGAAAAACTTAATTGTTGGAAAACTTTTTTTTTGCAAAGCCTATTAAAAATCAAAGAATAGAAAAACTTTAAAATGAAAGATGTCTGTTTTGATGTCCACATTATGGAAAACATTTAATACATTTTAACTCAGGTTGGTAGGAGGAATATTTTGCCCAATTTTCAATATTCTGGCTCCTTGGTAGTTTTATGTCACAAGAAGGAATGACTATTCTTCTACCTTAGCCCTGGAAACAGCATTTTGGACATGTTTAGATCTGCCTAGATCTGCTGGAATGTATTTAGTGTGGAAACTCCTCCTAGAGGACAGTTGAAACACAGTGCTTTAAATTCTTTGTTCTAAATATAATATGCTAATTATAGTATTGGGAAAAAACTTTATTCTATTTCAGTCTGATTAATCCTCAGAGTAGGCCCCCAGTGTATGAGGAGGCTCTTGGCCCTTATATGACTGCTGAACTGGAGTGGGGGACTGTTATGTAGGGACAATCCACTCCAGAGGAATGGAAGGGAAGGGATAGGGGGTAGAGGGTGGGAGGGCGGGTCTGGGAGGGGTGGGAAGAGATCACTGTGATGGAGTTGTAACCTGAAGTAATAAATAAGCATTAAAAAAAAAAAAGAAGAGAAGAAAAAAATCCTCAGAGCTCACTATCCCATGTAAGTGTCAAGACTTGGGAGAACTACCATTGTGGTACAAATACAATGGGAAATTCTAGCATACTTTTTAAATTTATTTTTTATTTCTTCAAGTTACATCTCAATGACAATCCCCTCCCTGCTCCCCCCTCCTGTCCTCTCCTCCCACCCTCTTCCCCCTTCACCCCCCATCCTCTTCCCTTTTTTTTAAGTTTAAGGTTTATCTTTCCCCCCAACAGCTCCCCCTTTCAGTCCAACAAATGGTTCTAGCATATTTATATGATAAAGACATCTACGCATATAAGTGCTCATTGTTAAATATTCAAGAAAATTAGCTTGTGGGTCAAAGCTGTTATTTAGGTTTCTTGGGCTAGTGAGTAGAAGATAAAGTAGATTTCAGAACCAGAATGGAAGAAGGAAAACCCACAAAACTGGGTAGATAATAGATGAAGTAGGCAGTCATTTTTTAAGGTCTGCTAGTGAAAGAAAAGAGAAAATAAAAATGGTAGAAAGAAGAATTATAAGATTGCATAGAAAGAAATGATTCTGTGATGTATGCCTAGAGGCAGTCATAGGATTCAGCAGTGGAGGGGAACACATTGTGATGATTTTGCCTTCCTAGTGAGAATAAACAAAGAGTTTGTTTATTCACAGTGGAATAGGAGAGAGTTGATTGGCATTGGAAGGCTTTGGAAAGTGTGTGTGTGTGTGTGTGTGTGTGTGTGTGTGTGTGTGTGTGTTTGTGCTTGTGAATATGTAAAAAGTTGATAAGAGACCAAGGATGAGTTAAATAAAGAGACAGGAAAGCTACCATCGGCCAGCTCCAGTTTGCAAATTCTCATTTTGATTATACTTTCAGGCAACTTTGACCCACTTTGAAATCTCCCAAATGGTCATAACTTCACTGCTTTCTCTAAGGACCACCGTGGTGATGTTACACATAGACTATTTGTTTTACAGAGAGCAACACGATTCAAATTCTTTACATATTAAGAAATCAATTTTAGTTGTTTTCTGTTCCAAATCAAACTAATATGGTAAATATGTCAAATATAGAAGATTCCAAAGGCTTTATATGTTCATCCAAGATCTTTTGCCATTCTGTTCCAAGAGTCATTATTTGTCAACAGGATAACTTAGAAAGTAAATCTGACAAGGGAAATACAAAGTTAGTTTCAGAAAAGATGTCAGTTTGTAAGGCAAGATAAGCTGACAATGGGTTTCAATTTACATAAGTAATGACATACAACTGGTCATAAGTATTCCTAAACATATTTGTGTGTCCGTATGCACAATATCTATATGACTTCACATATATTATAAACATTAAC
Organism: Lophiomys imhausi; assembly: GCA_907164525.1. NCBI lineage: Eukaryota > Metazoa > Chordata > Mammalia > Rodentia > Muridae > Lophiomys > Lophiomys imhausi. The sequence continues at coordinate 3,989,575 of CAJQZJ010032332.1, forward strand.
TGCACTTTAGATCTAGTCTTCTTTTCTAAAAACCTAGGTAGAAACATCGTGCTGAGCTGTATAAATATTTCTCTCTGATTGCACAGAATATAAAAATCAAATGACACTTACAAAATGCTCTATCCTGAAAACTTTTCTATTACTTGGTAAATCTCTTCTTAACTGCTCCCTTTGAGTTTGGCTTGTGATTTACTGGGACCATTTAGAGACAGGTCATATTTTCTAGACATACTGTAGGTATTTTAATGCCTTAATCAATTTTTGCCACTTTAGTTCCTCTGTTGGGCTAGATTAATCTTCTCCTAGCTTCCCAAGATTCAAAGAATAACACTTAACAAAATCATCTTTACAGGAAAAAAATTGAAGATGCAATTAAAAAGAAGGAAAGCTCACTACTACCAAGTCATATATCACAGATAACATCACCTGATATAAGCAGAGTTCTGAGTAAAGTTATAAGCATATGTATTCTCGACTTGTAGGCACTGTGTAAAAGTGAATATTGCTTGCTTTATAAATTTAAATTTTTGTGTTTGTCCCATTGATGCATTATTCCAAAATTGTAGAGGCCCCAAGCCCAATATATATGCATCTCTCTAGTACAACTGAAGTTTGAATAAATGTCAGGAGGCAGAGAAGGTTACTGAAAGCTTCCATGAATGAGACTCCAACATGTAGCCTGCATAATATTTGATTCATAGAATCTTGGTTATCTTCCCCATTTTTAGTATTTTCACTATGAACTCTTCTTGGGCTCATATGGTTCTGTCACATATACCATCTCTCCTTTAGCCAGTGGTCTCTCCCTGTTCAGGCCTGTGCCATCACACAAAGACTGGACGACAGTGATAACTTTGGCACAATGTCACCTCAGCCTCAATTTCCCTGGCTGTAAACTGAGGAGCAGGAGCTAAAACATGCTGTGGGGTCCTTGCCAGCACCCATCATCTCTGTTTGAAAGCCTTTGTGCAAAATAGGAACTTAAGCTATTTTAAAAGGGTCTGTTTCAGCAAGGAGACTGTGCAGGGATTATGACAATGGCAAATTCTGACTTCTACAAGTCTCCAATTTACCTTAAGTTATTTTAAAAGGACATAGGCATGTTGCTTGGTGACGTTTATGTTTTCTTCCCTTGTTTGTAGATGATCAGTTTTCTGTACTACTGAGATGCAAGAGTTGGCAGCAATGCACTGACCCAGACACATAGTGAGTTTACAACCATCAGAAGAATCTGACTGATGGAAACAGTTGTTTGAGTTGTTGGCACGTCTTCCTGTTACTGGTTAACTGAAGATACACATCTAGAAATCTCTTGATGGTTAAGTAGTCATCTTATTCTAGCCTTTGAATGAAAACTGTTAATGACACATCATGTGGACAGGTTTTCCTTTTCTGTCCTGCAATTTGCATAGGCTCACCCCCTATTTGTCTCCTGATAACCCCATCAATCTCATTCCTGCCCTGCTGACCATGCTGCCTGATTGCGGTAATTCCATTTTAGAGGGGCTTTCAGGAGGACTTGGCTTCTGCACTTAGCTAGTGCTGCGTGTTGGAGTGATCCCATCTTCCTGAGAGAAAGCCGCTGAGATCATATTATGCCTGCCTTGATTTCTTTGTGAAGCCTGCCTATAGAATTTCATATTGATCTTAAGCAGATGCTGTTTCATTTTTAACTCCTTTGTGAGCCAGGAGTCCAGTTATATTAACGGCTTCTCCCTGTCATTCGGGAGGCTTTGAATATCAGTTTTCTGACAGCCTTTGTCCTTTATTTTATGGTAGCTCTTTCAGACAGAACTTGTTGCCTTTCTTTTCTTTTGTTATTGTTGATTTGTTCTTAGGAATATTGGAGCAGTATATGGCAAGAAGGCTAAGACTGAGGAACAGTTGAAAATATTACAATATGTGAATGAGAAAAGGACTTTCAAAATTCAGAAAGATATGAGAGGAAGATGAGTGTTCAGAAGAGTGGATATGGCCAGTGTTGCCTTGCAGATTTGGAAGATTTACTGAAAGAATGAAGATGAGCCACGTAATAGGACATAGGACCCTCTGGTCAGCTGAACAGGGAGAAAAGGCTGCCAGTGTAGCACATCCACTGAAGGAGTTTGTTTCACTGTTTATCCATTGGCTACTCCTCAGAGCCTTAACTGGGTGTCATTTTGCAGAATGTGACAAAATAATCCTGGTTTATAAGCAACACCGTACTATGCACATACACTTTTTTAATTTTTAATTTTTAGTGCCTTGGAAATTTCAGAGCTACTCCCCTCCATTGTCTCACCTGTTAGTCACAAAAGTTTTGTGACACAAGCTGGGTAGCTATTCACATGCCCCATTGCAGATAAAAGGAAACAGTCAGCAAGAGAATTCAAATTAGTCAGTCAACACCACACACAATGGAACCGTGACTAGAATTTCGGTTTCTTCACACCTAACTTCTTGTGCTTTAATGCTGTGTTGGTTTTGAGTAAGTCGTGAAAAAATACAATGCATATTCTTTGTATCACCCTTCCATTTCCAATTCCTTATTTATTGCCTTGTCTTTGTGCTTTCTGATTTGCTTCCAGCACATCAGAGTTACTTTCATCACAAAAGAGAATGACAGAAATCAAGGTCTCCAAGTTACGCATATTATTCTTAACTGCATAGGGAATTTTCCCCACTGGATTGCCCTATTGTATTTTAAATTTTATTTGAGCTCCATTTTCTCATCTGTGAAGTGAAAGGGTTAGAGTCTGCTCCTCTCACTCTATCAGAGTGTGATTAGAAGAATGGGAGGTGAAGGTACAAATCAGAGAAGCAAGTGAGTATGATTAGTGTGGAATCATGTCTACAGTGCGTTATCCATGTTTTAAAATTGGATGCAGTATTTATATCCTAAAGTGTTTCTTTATGAATTACCTTCATCCTTCAGTGGTCTATTTAGCCTTGCTGCAAACATAATCCTCACACAACTCCAAATCAATTTGTTTGTCTTCCATGTAAGTAAGATACCCAAATTTTTCAAAATGTGTTTATGTCCAAAGGCAAAATGTTTAGTTTTATAGAATTCTCTCCTTGATATAGGGTTTTGTAAAAAAAAAAAAAAAAAAAGACTGTAACTCTCTATTACAATATTTACATTTTCCCCCTTAGTCATGACTTTCTAGCATGCCTAAGCATTAGCAATCATTTTTAATTTAGCAATTTCAGCTTCTTTATTTAGTGTCTGGCTGCTGTGTCTGAAACTGAGCCATTCATCTCTGCTGCCAAGAACAAATGGGCTTTGGGAAGACTTACGTTGGCCTTCAAAGTTGTTTACTTGCTTTTGGTTTTTGAGAGATGGTCTCACCATATAATCCCCAGTGGACACATTGGGATGACACTTAAGACCATCCTGCCTCAGCCTCCTGCATAGCTGGGACTGCAAACATATGCCACCATACTTCGCCAGCTGCAGTCAATGTTTGGCTGTACAACCTTCTGATCTGGATTCTGACCCACTGTTATTGGTCCATGGGCCTCAAAGAAAACAGTACAGCTCAGACTGACCTAGAGGCATGATCTTTATGCCTTCATCTCTAGAATTTCCTACCAGAGAGTATCACCACAATCATCTCCCTTAATTAAAAAAAGCCAATTTTTCAATGAGGTAAATAACTATTTCATTATTTTTATTATATACAGGTAAAATTATTGGTCATGTACCAACCTACTACACTAAAATTCTGTTAACTGGTAGATCTAGTAGTGTAATTCAGAGACTAGATTAAAATAACTTTTATAAATATGTTCTTTAAAAGCTGTTGGGTAAGTATTGGCTTTTAAAAGACTCTTGGGTTACACAGCATGGACCCCAATGTAGTACTTTGTTGTTCAGCCATATCCACCTTGGCATCAACAAGAGAACCACAACGTAAAGCCCAGGGAAATACTGTTATACAACAAGAGTCCCCCACTTAAATTCATATCTAGTTAATATAGTGCCTTTAGCATATTCCCTGTGCTAACTCCAGAATTCATTCTTTCATGTTTTGGTCAATATTTTAAAATAAATAATCCACATTGAAAGGAAAATTAAGAAAATTTCTGCTGTGATTTCTAATATTTTATGTGCATAAAACAGACCCTAGCCCCTCATAATCCACTCTCTCTGTCCCTTCTCTCTCCTTTTGTATATAATGTCACCAGAGAGAACATACTGTGAAGGCCATCTGAAGTTTTTTTTTTCTTAACACATACGCTGACTTTGTTTTCAAGGTTTTTGTTTTGTTTTGTTTTTGACATTTTTATTCCCTTAAGTTCAACACTAAGGTGGGAGAAACACAAATGGCAGAACGCAAACGTATTCCCTTAACATCCATAGTCATAGTTAGCATGCACAGCTATGAAAGACAATGAAACAAACAAACAGGCAAAACTCACTGCCTATTTCCTTAAAAACTAACAACAACAAAAAGCACTTTCCAATCAGACGCCCTAAAGGGCTGTGGAAATTTCCATTATGCTTCTCTAACTCCTGCAACTCCTACACATGCATGATCCACGCTCTTTCTGACCTCACCTGGAAGCGTTCCTAACTTTGAGTGTGCTGAGATTTGATTCAACCCTTCAAACTTACTCATTTTTGAAACCTAGGAGATATAGACTGAAAATTAAAAACAAATAAACAAACAAAAAAAAACCCCAGCATATTTCAAGAGTCTTCTGAAAGTTGAGATCACACGGCTTCACACAGGCTCACCCCCTGGTCGATCCTATGGCCAAGTTTTTTGGAAGGCTCCCCCACAGTGATTACCACAGAACTTCGTAGAGAGGTACATCAAATGACAATGACAGAGCATATTTTTTTTTTCTATTCTTCTAGCTTGTATTTCAGATTTGTTTTCTATGAGACTTGCTCCAGGAATAATGGAAGAAATTCTTTTCTTTCTTTTCTTCTTAATATAAGAAAAATACAGAGCTACAACTGGAGAAAGTGCATATCCCGAGAATGATTCTGACGTGGGTAGAATGTTAGAGTTGACTCTTAGAGGAGCCAGCCGGGTGGGTACCCGTATTGGTGTGCTGGCTGGTGGTGTGTCCCTGCTGAGCCAAGCTCCAGATGCCTTCCCAATCCATTCCCACACAGCTACGGTGCAGTGAACCATTCTGAGTAAAAAGCATGGCATTATGAGCTGCGCTATCCGGGAGCACCGGAGCAGGGACCAAAGAGACCCAACCAGGCAGCACCACAGGAGAGCAAGACAGGCAAAGAGGTCACCATGGCCTCAAAAGACAGCGTTGAACGCAGCCAAAGTGTGCAGGTCTCTCTGTGTGAGGTGGGCATATGACAGAAACAGGCACAGTTGATTTTTGTTGTTACGGACCAAGCTTACTGAGATACAGTATGGGTTACGGTCCTGAGTGGTAGATGTCAAACATCTGACCTGGAATTAAACAAAAAGTAGATTAAGGAAAAACACTTCTTAGGAAAGTGTAAACGTTGAATGAACAAGTAAAATAATGTATGGAATATATGCTGTGTCAGAGAGATATTCTGTATTAATAAAATCCGATGTTATAGCAATTACAGCTTGAAAACAATGTTATATTTTATCTAAAACTTTGTTTTTTTACTTCTTTTTTGGTGTTTTTGATGAAATTTTTATTTTGATCTCGTTTTTTCCCCTCCACCAACTCCTATCAGATCTTTCCTAGTTATCTGTTTCTGTGTTTATAAAATTGTTTTTGAGATTATAATTACATTTCCCTTCCCTTTTGTCCCTCTAAACCCTTCCTGCTCTTCTTCAAATTCATGCCTTCTTTTTTCATTGTTACTGCATGGATGTGTGTATATTCATATATTCCTAATTGTTATTGTATGCATATACACTTATATGTATATATGTATATATTCTTAAATACAACCTGCTCAGTTCATACAATATTACTTATATATATATATATATATATATATATATATGTGTGTGTGTGTGTGTTTGTTCTAAGTACTGACTGTTTGTCACTGTAAAGTAAAGGCTGCATCTGCTACCTTGTTCACAACATATATAGTTACCTTGTCAGGGCCATGTTTAAGAGATTATGTGAATGAACACGTAAACACACACATGCATACACATGCACACACATAAGCAAGCACAATTTATGATTTGATAACTGGAACATAATATAGAATGTAAAAAGTGTCTTAAGAAAAGTGAAATATAAAATATTTTATATTGAATTATAAATTACTTTTCTACCAGGCTTAGATCTGAAGTTTGTTCTTTAGCACAACAAATAGCTTAATTAAAAAAAATTAAGCTAATGAAGCTTCCTTTTTATTCTTGCTTACTATGAAGGAGGCTTCAGTTTGATTCCCAGCATGCATGTTCATGTACACACACACACACACACACACACACACACACACACACTCACACACACTCACACAAACACACTCATACAAACACTTATACACACATAAAAAGACACATAAACACATACACACTCACACACACAAAAACACACACACTTGTGCAGAGAGAGAACATCAACTTTACAAAGTACTTGATTTTCATGTAATTTTAAATTCTGTAATTGATTAAGATTAATCTTTACATTATTTAAGATCAATATAAATTGTTTTTTTAAAGTGAGTTTAGCTTTTTTTTTCAACATTTACTTATTTATGTTACATTCCGATCACAGACCCTACTTTCCCACCCGCATCTCCCCCTCCCTCCCTCTCTTTCTACTTGGGTGAGGGGGGTTCCTCTATATTCACCCCTCAGTCCACCAGTCACATGAGGGCTAAGAGCTTCCTCTTGCTTTGAGGCTTGCCTGACATGGCAACCCAGCTAGGGTAAGGTGTTCCACTAACAGGTAACAAAGTCTATGACTGAGATCGCACTGACTTGCTAAGGAAATCTGTATGAAGGCCCAGTTGTCTATCTTTTGTATTTGTATACAGGTTCTAGGTCTAGTCTAAGCTTTTCTTTTTCTTCGTTTGGTTAGTGTTTCGGTCTCTGTAAGCCTCTAGGGGCCTAGGTTGCTTGGTACTGTTGATCTTCATGTGTTGTTTTTGTCCCCTCTGGGTCTCTCTATTCCTCCTCCCTCTTAGAGACTCCAGAGTTCCACCTAATGTTTGGCTGTGTGTCTCAGTATCTGTTTTGAACCTCTGCTGGGTGGATTTTCTTCTAGGACAGTTATGCTAGGTCCCTGTTCCTTTGGGTCTCTGGGTCTTCTGTACTATATGGCTAAAATCCAGTTATAAGTGAATACATGTCATGTGTATCTTTCTGGGTCTGAGTTAGCTCACTTAGGATAAGCTTTTCTAGTTCCATCCATTTAGAGTCTAATCTCTAATGTCATTTTTAACTCAATAATTTAGACACTAGGTTTTATTGAAGAATTCTTTGATACTTCTTTGACAATGATGGTCTATTAGACCAAGAAAGGATAACCTTGGTAGAAATCCAAGTGAACAGAAAACTAAATCTTACCAATCCTGGAGTAAATATGGAATAAAAATATCAGGATACATGAACCAAAAGGTTGCATTTAACCATGGCTAACATGAAATAAATTTCAATAAGTTTTATTGTGCATGAGAATAGAGTATGTATGTATAGAACTAAACTTACAGATGATGTTTCTAAGTGGAAGATGAGATGTTTTCAATAATGTCAGGTTTTTTTCTAGAATGGTCTCAGACAATTTTTTTTGTCTAATATACTTCAGACAAAAGTATGTGGCATGAAAAATCCTACCCCACATGAAAAGATGGTCAAATATATGCATCCCTTTTGTTTTAGGTACAACCAGGTTTTGGAATTTATGAATGTATATTTAAGATACTTCAGTGAAATTTTTAATTGAAAAGGGTTATATAGAAATTGTCCTTGATGAGTATTTAATTCAATAATCTTAACTTTGCCTTTTTCACTTACAACCAGGTAGTGAAGTTCCTTTCCCACCTCACAGTATAAAATGGCAAATGGAAATACTAAAACAAAACCATTCATTTCAGTTATTACATTATTTGGCCCACTCACATTTCTGTAGTATAGTTATACACACATTTTATATACTTAATCAGTACTTCACAACAGATTGATCAGTCAATCATTAACTACCATTCTGGTCCTGGAGGATGTTTATAGCACAATCTAAGCAAACAATACACACCTCCATTTCCCCAAGCTCTTCTTGCATTTGCTAGCCTTCCAGATTTGAGCTAACAAGGATAAGATAAGCAAGCCTGCCTGGAGGTGAAAACATTCCTTCTCTTCCTGGGAACTCCTCTTCACTGTCTCTATGGCTCTCTACCCAGTGAAATGGAAATGGGGGATAGAACCCTCTCAATAAGGGGCTTAGGGAACACCTGTTCTGAGAGGCTCATAAATGTGGAGAATAGCCCTGGGTGGAAGAGGTTCAGGTTGGGATAGGGCTAGCTTTTTTTGCAATTTGAATGGGTGTGGAAATTTGGACAGTTAGCTTTTCACCTGACCTACTCCCTAGTATGCTCATCTGTAAAGTGAAAGTGTTTGAAGGCTGAGTCTAGAATTCTCTCTCTCTCTCTCTCTCTCTCTCTCTCTCTCTCTCTCATTCCCCCTGCTTCTACTCACAGCATCTGTATTTCCTTGAGTAGCAGGTGAGAGGGCAATCGGAGAAATAAATTTGGAAGCGTGGACACTCTCTGAAATATAGTTTGTTAAACTCATTCCAAACGAAGCACACATTCTATTTTTCTCCTCAACTGCTTTCTTGTTTTAAGGTTTATATTTTCAAAATGACACTTTCTGAATAAATAGATGGAGGCAATAAAAGCAGCCATAAAAGCAACCCAGGAAGGTGGCAATAAAATATGAATCATGGTTTCCAGGATCAGCTGCATTGTCAGAAGATACACATCACTGGGACTGACACTAACAACTGCTATGTTCTCTTAGGCTCAGAGCAGACCTCTTCTAAAGGAGGGCTGAACAGACACTGAAGTAAGAGGTGGGGTAATGCCATAAAAGAAACTGGGTCTCAGGGCCAGGCTGGTCCAAAAAGCTACCATTCGGAAGAGTTGTAACTGGATGGAGGCAAGGTCCAGAACATAAAACAGGGGCCACTGAAGTGAGGCATGCAATCTCTGTCTTTGATTCTGCCCTTAACTTGATGTGTGATGTTGAAGAGGGTTATGCGCCTTTATATACTGACTTCCCCATGGTGGACAGAGTGAAATAACATTACTTGCCTTAGTTGTGTGTGTTTTTACGACAAATACTTTTAAGGACTTTGGTTTCTTCAGATGTACACACTAAAAGGAAGAACTGCATTCATTTTTGCCTCAAATACTCTTGAAATAAAATGAGCAGTGTCATAGAGCAATTTGCTAAACTGTATTTTGTGAGTACAAATAGGAATTTTCTGCAACACATACAATTCAGACTATCGAATTAGGATGAACATTAACCAGGGAGATACAATACAGGAGCTGTAATTTAATAACCACACCAGACAGCCGCCTCCCACATACCAAGAGTTTAGCAGAATTATTTACATTTGGGTGTAGGGAGAAAACAGGAAGTGTCATCATTTTGGTTGTTGCTTGCATTCAAAACAGAAATTGTCTTTACAGAATGCAATCAACAATATGAATTAATGAAACTCATTAACTTTGATAGTGAAAATAGGAATTGATATCAAACAAAGAATTTCTCTAATTTAAAATAACAGAGTCTCTGGAGAAGAGAAGAAGTATTATAAGTATGTACAGAGAAAGGGAATCCTAGCTTTTTGATGTATCACTCTATCTAACCGTGTGGTCACATGACAGTGGGAACACGAAGGAGAACTGAAGACTCTGAGTGGCCTGTATGTCACCTTCAGTCTTCTTGTTAGTCTCACAATTTCCCTGGGTTGTATTTTATATGTGCATTGTCTCCTGGCTACAAACAGTGGTTATAGAATATGCGTTATAACCACTGTTATTATAGGCAGTTTCTCTCATTGAATTCACTTAAAATAGGGATCCTGTTCTAGTCCAGCCTCTTTGAGATAATCAGATTGATATTAGCTTAGACACTAGGCTTAGAAATAGATGATGACAAATAACCAGGAGTGCTTCCCCAATGGTACGGCAACATCGCCTTCTTTTATTCTTGAAGCCCATCTTAAATATATACACATATATATGTATTTACATATATATGTGACTATATAATATACATATCCTAAAGGATTATATATGTATATGTGTATGTATGTTTAAATATATACATATATGACCAAGTTCTTCAGTCTATTTGTTATTACTTGTATGCACAAAATTTCAAGGCTGATAATTTAACATTAGAAAAAAAGGGTCACTGCTCAGGAAAACTATTTCTCTCTTTTTCAATATTCCATCCCAAAGTAGCCAGGAAAAGTCTGAGCTTCCAGTTCAATGGGATATTTGTTGTTGCTCCTTGCAGATCACACTCTCCTATCTGGAACCAAAACTTCCAGGCCAGCAGCACTTAGGGTCATAGGAATAGGAAGCAAAAATTTTCCTAGTGGGTTACTAGGGTGATAGTGAATATAGTCATTCCCATTGCCATCTCTTGCTGGACCTGTGAATCCTGGCTATGGGGAAACTGTACCATATATTGGATGCTGTAGCATATATACCAGAAGCATATGCTATCTTCTGGGGAACCCTGCTGCAGCCATCAAGGATTTTCACTGTAACTATATCTCTTAGTTAGGGTTTTATTGCTGTGAAGAAACACCATGAGTACAGAAACTCTTGTAAAGGAAAACATTTATCTGGGGTTGGTTCACAGTTCCAGAGGTTTAGTCCATTATCATCATGGTGGGAGGCAGCATGGTATGAAGGTGGACACGGTGCTGGAGAAGAACCTGAAAGTTCTATGTCTAGAACCATAGGCAGCAGAAGACTGTGTGACTCACTGTGTGAAGTTTGAGCATAGGAGACCTCAAAGCCTTCCCCCACAATGGCACACTTCCCCCAAAAAGCCTACACCTCCGCCAACAAGGCCACACCTCCTAATAGTACTCTTCCCTATGGGCCAACTATAGGTGCCATTCCTATTTGAACCAACAGGCTGTGTCTTCAAAATTCCATCCCACCATTTTAGCAGACCATGTGCTTCAGGATGGTGGGAAGCATGAAAGGATCAGTGGATTATGTGAATATGGGCCTATTGTCACACTTCTCTGGCTGTGAAGTGAGTTCCTTGGTTAGAAGGTATACTGTGTGAAATACTGTGATGGTGGTCAAGGTGTTAGGTAAGTCCATAGATGGCAGTTTTTGCAGAAGCATTACATGCAGGAAGAGAAAATTTTAAATCAGAATAAGTTATCTACTCCAGTAAGGCAAAGAGTATTCCTTTTTGTGATAGACATGATTCAGTATAATCAAGAATGGTGCTATATTGTAGGTTCAGTGCTGGTATCTGCTACTGACAGATTTGCAGTCAGGAGCCAGGTCAGGAGTCAAGAGTCACAAACTCCATCTCTGCTGCCAGGGATATCTTGCCATGCTGGTTATTGCTGTGGTGTATATGCAATATTTACACTTATTTTTGAAAATTTATTTTGTTTTTGAGGTTATAAATACATCATTTTATCTTTTCTCTTTCTCCCTCCAAGCCCTCCAGTATATCCTCCCCTGTTCTTTTTCAAGTTCAAGTCCTCTTTTTTAAAGTAACTGTTGTTATTATTATTGGTGGTGGTGGTGGTGTGGGTGTGAGTGTTTGTGTGTGTGTATGTGAATATATATAAACATATATATTCTTAAACACATATATACCACCTGTACTGTCTACAATATTATTTGTGTAGGGGCTTATATCATTTTTTCTGACTACCAGGATTTGATTTCATTGGGAAACCTGAAGTTATCTTTCATGCCATGTACTTCCCAAATTATACCAAGGCTGTATAGTTTGGAAATCAAAAAATCTACATAACATCATATGAGCAAAAGGAAAACATATTCATATATATGAAACTATTTATTGAGTAACTACAATATTCTAGGAAGTCTTCTAACACATCCCTGGAGAAAAACTACAGATACCCTCGAACTTGTGTCCTGTGAGGAAGGAGACAGATGCAAGCAAGCAAGTAAAGAAGTTACACAGTTGCAGATACACCACATGCACTGTGGTGTGCCAGAAGCTGATGGATAAAAAATAAAACAGAGAAGAATAGTGGGTCTTCAAGATGGTTTATGGGCTAGAGTTGTAAAATTTTATTAGTAAATTCAAGGAAAGCCTCACTGAGAAGTGGGCTTTAAAGCCACAAGGGTAAGACACTCTGCTAAGAGCCCATTTATGTATGCACTGTAACAAAGCCTTCAGAGTTTAGATGACATCACAAGAGTTTAACTATTAGTGTAACCTATTTGAATGTTAGGTTAGTTTTTAAAAAATTCTATCAGTGCAGCATCACTTATGTAAAGAACATCCTGTAAAGTATTATTACTCATTGTTCTACATTTTTATCAAGAAAGAGTGAAAGTCTAAAATGTTGAGGCATTTGACTTTTTAAAATCTTTGCATTAATAGAAAAGCACATACACTCTAAGAAAAATATAATCTAATTCTTTTCCTTCGGTGCGTAGTAGTGCATAGCAGAAAGTATGAAATGGGAATTAAGAGCTTTGAGTTGCAGTTATGTAGTTTATACATTGACTATCAACCTCCATTTGTTTATTTGTGAAATTAGAGCTTTGGACAATCACAAAACTTCCAGAAGATTCTTCCTCAATGCGTTAAAGCTAGTAAAAAATTTGAAAACTAGAGGAACTAGTAGACAATTAAATTTGGAATCATCATTTAATGCTTGGTCTATTGTTGGAGAGTTCAAAAGTGTATCAGCAGGTTGAGGAACTGAGGGAATATTGGATAAAATGAATAAAATACCTAACAATAAGCTTTATACCAATGTTTCTATATACAATAGGATAAACTTGAGAAAAGCTGAAATTTTAAAAATTTGTAAGCTAAACAGATTACAAATTCTGGCTTTCCATAGATCAACGGTTCTCAATTTTCATAACCTTTCATACTGTTTTTCAAGTTATGGTAAACTTTAACCATAAAATTATTTTGTTGCTACTTCATAACTATAATTTTGCTACTGATATGCATTATAATGTAAATACCTGATATGCAGAACATCTGATATGCTACTGCCATGAGGGTTGGGACCTTCAGGTTGAGAAGAATGCCCTAGTATGAGTAAATCTCCTAATTGTTCTTTTTATTGTTAGCCTCAGTCTATAAAGAGTAATGGTAGACTAAAGTATTCTGAGATTAACTAACTTCAAAATCTCAGACTTTCTTGTTCAGTGTGTCTGGAAATGATTGTTCCTCATCTACACAGTACAAGTTTTCTGTTGTGTTCTTAATGAGCAGAGCAGCCACAACACAGGGCATTAGCAGTGTATCAGGAGGGGGATATTAGTGTGACCCAACTTGAATGCATGTGTGAAAATATATTTGCTAAATAATGTGCTGGTGTAGTAAAGTATGCTTAGAAAGTACTATTGACATTCACCTACAACTTCTTGGAAAGTGAACAGGTGTAGAATTTTATAAATTTTATATTTTGAATGCTGGATTTAAAAATACTTATTATAAATTCATATAACATAAATGTATAATATTAAAATATAATTAAAATTATATACACACATATATAAGTATGCCTATATTTATATATATATATATACCTATATCTATATCTATAGTATGGAGATGAAGGAGAGTCACTTCCAGACACACTGAATAAGAAATGACTTCTGAGATTTTTGGAGTTAGAGTTAACCTCAGAATACTTTAGTCTAATATATGTGTGTGTGTGTGTGTGTGTGTGTGTGTGTGTGTGTGTGTGTGTGTGT
>CAJQZJ010032332.1:4003448-4019714 GCA_907164525.1 Lophiomys imhausi
TGTGTGTGTGTGTGTGTGTGTGTGTGTGTGTGTGTGTGTGTGTGTGTATCTTTAGTTTAAACACAAATTACAAAGAAAATTGGGAATGCTTTAATAATACATGATAATTCTTAGTAAGCTAATGTGTGAGCTCTTTGGAAGGTTGGAAATCTCTTTGTACTAATGATACCATTAAGTAAGAATTTTAGAAATGATCAAGAAATGACTGATATCCGAACTGTATTCTGTGGTGCTCTGTATCCTACTGCTCAGGAAGGTACTAGGCATGAACAACATGTATATATAAAATATCAAATTCTCCCATGTCACTTACTTTTTGCTCCCTCTCAAACATAGCCTCTGTCTTTGTTATTATGTTTCCACACATACACACACATACATACATATATATATGTACACACACACACACACACATATATATATATACACATACACACACAGATACATATAAATGCAACCTACTGAGTCTATTTAGTTGCCTGTATGTATATGATGTCAGTGTGACCACTGGTATTTAAGAGGCTCTTCCTTGGGGAAGATCAACTCACCAGCCATTGGATGAATGCTGACTTTTTAAAAATTCTAGTCAAGGGTATTGGAATTGGTTCTGAGAGACAGTAGGTTCTTTTAATAAAGCTTTATCTGTTTGGGGACTGTTTTCAAGGTCTTTTAAGGTACATTGTTTTCCCCCACTGGGGCTAATTTAGCCCTGTGCTGAAATGTAGCTTTTGTTGTTCTAAGTGTCCAGGGAGACGTCACTCTTCTAGACAGTGGGTTTATTTGTTTTTTTTTTTTTTTAACAATCTATGCACTTGTATAAGTCTGGAAGTTACAAATTCTTTTCTAAAAAGCTGTTGCCCAATGTCTCAGTGGGTAGGTATATATTAAGTTGAAGATGGAAGTCTTATGCGAATTCTGCATGCTGTCTCTGCACAGCTCCCCGTATGAGTGATATCCAAATCCTAGGCATTTTTTTCACTAACAGAGGCTACAAGTCTCTAAGTGGGTCTCTGTTTTCTGACCTGAAATCTAGAATTTTTCTTTGGACAGCAAACTTTGTGTGATTGTAAGTCGTCCCTTTTCTTTTTCTTTTTTTAATTGTCTGGTGTGGATCTCAGTGTAGCCCTATCTTTTGCTCAGAATATTAAATAGTGATTTTCTCTTTATTCAGTTTTTTAGTTGTTTGTGTCAAGAGGCTAATCCCAACCCACTTTTCCCCTATATGTCCAGAAACTTAAATCTTCTAAATCTAATGTTAGCTCTTGCTTTATTAATACTTTGATTTTAGCATGGCAGCACCACATCTTAGAAAACAATAACATGGTTTTCTTGGTTTCCTACAAGTAAAAAGAAGACTACAAACATGAGAAGTGAAAATGCCACTGCCAGTTTCTTGAAGTATAGTTTTTGGAACATTATATATTGGCCCAGATAATTCTGAACATATGTAAGCATAGAGAGAATTTCTGAGGCAAAAAGCTATTTTTCCTGGAACCATAAAAGACATAATGCAATATTCAGTGTCCATCAATATTTATCTTGAAGTCAAGCAGAAATTAAAATATGTGACCAAGGATGTAAAATATGCTTTTGTTTAAAAACAACAACAACAACAACACAGAAAACAGGAGTGTGGGACTGAAGAGTTGGCTCAGTGGTTAAAAGTACTTCCTTTTTTTTTCTTTCCCTTTCATAGAACCAGAATTAAGTTCTCAGCACTTGTACTGGAAGTACTCCCAGTTGCATGTAATCCCAGCTCCAGGGGATCCAGTGCCCACTTTTGTCCTCTGTAGACACCTGCACACACATACCACATGCCCTTGTAGACATACATATAAATTAAGAAGAAAATTAAAAGCACTTTAATTTTAGTAGGCTAATGTGTGAATTCTTCAAAAGGTTGGACATATCCCTGTACTAATGATACCATCAGTAGGACTTGAGAAACCACCAAAGTCCTGGCTGTGTTCTGTGGTGTTCTGTATCCTAGTGTCCAGGAGGTACCAGGCATGAACAAAGCTGCCAAGCAAATGGTGACTGAATGACTGGAAGAAGGACAGATGACAAGAAAAGGTGAGATGCTGAGATGCCTTGAAGATGTTACTTTATTTTATTCTATTTTATTTTTAAGAAAGAAGCATTGTTGTTTGTTTCTCTATGTTGTGATTTCTGAGAAGGTGTTTAATACTCAGAGTAGTTGGTTTTTAGTATCAGGTGATGGTTGCATAAGTCTCTCACATGGTTAGCAATTATAACTATTAATATCAAGAGAAGCAAGTATTACATAATAATGTGAATAAATTGATATGATAAACACTCAGGTGTGCTTACAGATTGCTTGATGCACCTTATTTACTTTGTTTCATAAACCCTTTTCTAAAGGACAATGAGGAGATGCACTTATCCCATTTTATAGCTGTGGAAGTGGAGCCATGTGGTCAATAACTTGAGCATGACTACAGACTAGTTAGTAGAAGATCAAGCCTATAAACATACCATCTTGCCCCAGTACCTATATTACAACCATAGGTTACCCTGTCTTTCTGCATCCAGAAAAACTCACCTTCACTGACAATAGGGATGAATCCTTTCGGGGTTAATATATAAAATTAACAAGAAATGGATCCTATGCAAGTCATCCCCCAAGAGATGTCCCCTAAGCAGAAGATGCTTGGCATGACTTTGCTTGAAAGGGAACAGGAACATACACTTTGTTACCTGTCAGTGAGACACTTTGCCCTAGTGGTGCTGCCTTGTAGCCCCCACCCCCCTCTCAGTGTATGAGGAGGCTCTTGGCCCTCATATGACTGCTGAACTGGGTTGGGGGACTGATGTGTAGGGACACTCCAGTCCAGAGGAGTGGAATGGAAGGGATGGGGGTAGAGGGAGGGAGGGTGGGACTGGAGGGATGGAAAGAGGGCACTGTGATGGAGATGTAATCTGAAGTAATAAATAAACATAAAAAATAAATAAAATAAAATGAACAAAAGGATGTGGAAGTGAAATACTAGCCACAAAGAATTGAAAGGTAAATTGGGTGTGAAAAGAGAAGGTGCCTTCTCCACAAGTATATGAAAGGCTTCCTCAGTGGCAGGCATAGCCCTCTACTTTGGAAACGTACATCTACAGATTATTTCACACTAAAATAGTCAAAATGAAACCCTGTGTTTCCATCATGCTAAGCTATTACACTAGACGACTTCCTCATTGGAGTTTGCCTTCAGTAGAGTTTATCCCTGTAGGACAGGAAATATCAAACAGAGGACATGGGTATGTGCTGGGGTAGAAGTTGTTTTTGGTTCTCTGGTTAATTGCCCAAATACTTAAGATATATTGCCATAGTCTAAAACAATGACCTTAGTCAATTCACCTATGGAACTCATAGTCCATAATGACAATTCAGAAATTCTTCCTTGTAAAAATACTGCATTATTATAAGAGCAGAGTGCTACCTTTATCTGGGTACAGTCCTTTATCTACTTTATTGCAAAGAGAAAGGGCTATGACTGACGTTGTTATCATCATATGAATAGCACTTACTGTGTTATATTATTTAAGAACTTCACATTTTTCATATTACATTTCAATTTACAATTGAAGCCCTAGATGATCCTAGTATTTATCTCATTCTGCAGAAAAGAAAAATGAGGTTTATTGAAGCTTTAATGTTTTTCTTAAGAGTTCAGCATAGTCAGGAGACCTAAATGTAAATCTATCTTCAAATTATTAGTGTTTTCAAACTCTCTCGTATGCCATACTGATGGCAACATATTTCTGTTAATAGAAAAATTTATATAAGCATATATCATTTTATGATGCAGATAATATGGCTTCCCAGCCCAGATTGCAACAATTACTCATCTTTATTTGTATTGTAATCTTAAATCATTGTCATTGGCTCATATGGTTTACATTTGTTCAATATACCCAGATTTGCAAATTGAAGAAATGAGTACTCATCTGTTTACCTATCCAAATATTGCTACGGTCAGTTGTCTTTCTAGGCCTTAGCATCTTGAGGAGTGAATTCAGAAATTCCATTTAGAACTGGAAGCTCAGGGGTAATAGATCTATTTCCCTTAGTATACTGTAAAATAAATGAGTGGATTGTTTCCATTTTTTAGATGTAGTTTTCCTGTTTCTGGATATTGTATGCTACATTTTGATCTTTGAGTCCAGGCTCATCATTTGGGTTAGTTTTGATTCTTGGTGGCTTTGAGGGTTCAGAAGGAGCTTTGGTATTTTAATTTTCCTCCTTCCTGTCTTTGAAGGCATAGCTTCAAGTCTATGGCAACAGGTGTGTTCCCTCCTACTCCTTCCTCTCTCATTTTCTTTTACTGAGATCATTAACTTAGTCTTATTCATGAAGAAAAAGAACTTCAAAGAAAATTATTGTGCAGAAAAATAAAAGCGTTAAAGTTCCCAGACTCAAAGCAGAATTTACCAGAAATGAGGATATGTGTAATAATTTCCAAATTGTACTTACGGATACCATTTTATTCTATTGATTGGAAACAGTATTCAGCAAAAGGGATCCTGCAGAAGAGATAAGAGGGAATGAAAAATTGAAACAATGCATTGATAGAAGTTTCCTAACAGCAAAAAATGAGAAGGCTGTGCTATCCCAGGGGAAGTGGGGGTGGGTCTCATGCCTCAAGCATTGAGAGCTGTGAGGGAATCAATGGCAGAGAATCCCGTAATTACTAAATGAGACTGCTCCATTTCTGGATAATGCATGCTGCATTTTGATCTTGATTTAAAATCCAATTAGTTCAGGCCCATCATTTCTGTTAGTTCTAGCTTCCTTCTGGTGCTTTGAGAACGCAGAAGTAGCTTACTATTTTCACATTTGCTCTTTCATGCCTTTGAAGACATGGCTTTTTGAGTCTATAGCAACAGGTGTATTCCCTCCCACTCCTACATATTTTACTGATTACATTCTTAGTTTATCTTCAGATTCTCTTATGTCCTTGAAACCAGTGAGATGATACATTGGTGCACATTTGGGACTTCCAATAAATAATGACAATCCACCATGAAACACTGGCTTTGAAATCACTGCCTTCTTTTAGTGTTTCAAGTTTTATTTCCTATATTGAATTTGCCCTTTCCAAATTCTCTTGTTTTCCTTTACTGAAATCATTAGCCAAATCATTACTTAGGATGAAAAGAAACTTCAAAATAAATGACCAGAATTTAGGTCTTTCAAATTAGTGAGTTGAAGGATTAAATAAGCAAATTTGTTTTCTGGTCAGAGTATGTGGGATGGTGCAGCTAGGTAGCACACTGAAATATTGTTAGTTGTTCACATATAGGTGTGCAATTGATTGGAGAAAGTAAGTAATACATTCATTGAAAAATAGTGGGATAGTTTTTATTAGATTCTCTACTGCTCTGTGTTTTATGATTACAGAATAAATTTTGTTTTTTTCTACTCTTGTCTTTTAACTGAATATATTGAAGGAAAATTCTGAAACTGTGATGTATAAACATGGTCTTCATAGCCAGGCGGAATGACTCAAAATCAAATTAGTTTTATACATCACGAAAGAAACCAGGCAATATTTCCTCTATAGGCTTACTGAAGAAAACCCGAAACAGTGATTGAGAGCCACTTGTTAATTCACACCAGGGAACCATGTAGATTACTTAATTTTGAAAATTACAATGCAAACAAAGCCAATGCCATAAAGGAGTTCAAGGGCCCTACATCAAAATAGTGTTTTGTTCATTTACTTTGACAAGTGTGGTTCATATACTCAAGTGTTACTTATGATCTCATTGCAGTGAATTAGCATCAACCATTTCATCAAAATAATGAAATCTTAGTGCTGTAATAACTTACAAAGTTCATCATGTCTTTCTAATTATAAATATTTTAAATGATGCATATACAGTTATGAGATACTAATGCTCTCTCTCTTCTTCCCTCCCTCCCTTCTTCTTTCTCTCTCCTATACACAGAGGATTAAAGCCAAATTAAACATTTTTATGTCTTTTTATAAACTCACAGATCATTAAAAATGATTGTGTGGTTAATAACTCACAAACACCTACATTCCATCTGCATTCATCTTTTCAAAGGCAATTGCTACATTAATAATTACATAGTAGATGTAACAGATTTTTAGACAAAATTAATTCTATAAATAGTCCAACTTTAAGCCTGGTGTGATGGCACATGCCATTAATCTTAGCACTCAAGAAACAGAGGCAGGCAGATCTCTGAGTAGATCTCTAGCCAGTCTGAGAGAGACTCTGTCTCAGAAAAGATTTCAAATTACAGCTGTCAGAATGGCTAAGATCAAAGACACAGGTGACAACTCATGCTGGCATGGGTGTGTAGCAAGGGGAACACTCCTCCGTTGACTTGGAGTGCAAAGGATGGAAGGGCTCTAGGGAGAATGCTTGACTGGCAGTCAGAAAAGGAGATAAAATATACATCTGAAGTTGATGGGAGGAGGGAACTGGATGGGAGAGTGACAGGGAGGGGAACAGAGGTGGGGATCAGGAATGGGGAGGAGGGAAGGCTTGTAGAGAGAATGGAAGTCAGAAGGGGGTCATCTCTGGGATGAGGGAGTCTTCCGGGAGTCTATGTGGGTGACCCTAGCTGAAATTACTACTAGCAGGGGATGTGGAGCCTGAAGAGGCTACTTCCTGTAGCCATGCAGGAATTCCAATGGAAGGAAGGGGGCATCAACCCACCCACAAACCTGTGACTCAAAATTTGTCCTGCCTACAAGTACTTCAGGGATAAAGCTGGAGCAAAGATTGAGGGAATAGCCAACCAAAGAGTGACCCAGCTTGAGACCCACCCCAAAGGAGAGAACCAATCCTTAGCACTATTAATGATACTCTGCTATTCTTACAGACAGGAGGGTAGCATAACTGTCCTCCGAAAGGCTTCATCCTGCAATTGATAGAAACAGCTGCAAAGACCCATAGCCAAACAAGAATTGGAGCTCAGGGAGTCATGTAGAAGAGCGGAAGGTGGGGGGATGATTGAGGGAACCAGAAGGATCAAAGACATTACAAGAAGACCTACAGAGTAAACTAACCTGGGCCTATGGGCCCAGAGTGCATGAATTGGACCTAGGCCCCCTATGTATATGTAGCAGATATGCAGCTTAGTCTTCATGTGGGTCCTGAACAATTAGAGTGCAGAGTGTCTCTGACTCTGCTGCCTGCCTTTGGATCCTTTTCCCTACCTAGTCTGCCTTGTCTGGCCTCAGTGGGAGGCGATGTGCCTCTTCCCTATGCCACTTGACTTGATGCACCAGGGTGGGGTGGTACCTATGGGGAACTGCCCCTTCTCTGAGGATAGGGGAATGGGGAAATGGAGGAGATGTTGTGAGTGCAGAACTAGGAGGACAGGAGGAGGACTGCAATCATATTGTAAAGTGAATTAAAAAAATAAACAGAGGCGGGCAGATCTCTGAGCATATCTCTAGGCAGCCTGAAAGAGAGCACATGCTGCTCTTCGAGAAGACTGGAGTTTGGTTCCCAGCACCTACATTAGGTAGCTCATAACTGCCTGTAACTCCAGCTCCAGGGGACCTGACTACTTCTTCTGATCTCTATGGGGACACACACACACACACACACACACACACACACACACACACACACCCCACACACAAACACCCCCACACACAATTACGCATATATAGAGTATACAAAGTAATATTTTGATAAATGTACATATTGTGACAGGGTTACCACAGTCACTTAAAAATATATCCACTGCCTTACATGGGTGTGTAACTCCCACATATCTACCTTTGGTTATGTAGGTTCTGTTCATTCTCTGTTCACTGTCTGCTTTAATGAGGATGAGTTTGGTGGACTTCATATGAGAGAGATCCTGCAGCATTTTTATCTACATGTCTGGTTTATTTTACTTGGTATATGCTTTCCAGGTTCATCTATGTAAGCACACACAACAGGATTTCTTTTCTCTTTTAAAAAAATATTTTTTTCAAGTTACATCTTGATCACAGTCCCCTTCCACCTCCTTTCCTGGTCCACCCTCAATTCTTCTTCCCCATCTCCATCTTCTCCTTCACCTTGGATGAGGAGATCCCCCACATATGAACCACCCTCAGTTCATCAGTCACATGAAGACTAAGAGATTCCTCTTGTACTAGGGCCTAATATGGTAGCCCAGCTAGGGGAAGGTGCTCCATTAACAGGCAATAGGATCCATGACCTCTGCTTGGTGGAGTTTTTCATAGGATAGTTATACTAGGTTCCTGTTCCTTTGGGTCTGTGTGTTGTAGGATGGTTGTCCTGTACTATATGGCTAATATCCACTTATAAGAGAGTACATACAGTTTGTATCCTTCTGGGTCTGGGTTAGCTCACTAAGGATGAACTTTTCTAGTTCCATCCATTTGGTTACAAATTGCATGAATTCCTTGTTTCTGATAGCTGAGTAGTATTCCATTGTGCAAATGAACCAAATTTTTAAAAATGTTTATTTATTACTTCAGGTTACATCTCCATCATAGTGCCCTCTTTCCACTCTTCCCAGTCCCACCCTCCCTCCCTCTACCCGCTATCCCTTCCTTCCCACTCCTCTCTGGTGAAGTGTCCCTACATAACAGTCCCCCGCCCCAGTTCAGCACTCATATGAGGGCCAAGAGCCTCCTCATACACTGGGGGCCTACAAGGCAGCACCACTATTTTTTAATCCATTCTTTGGTTGAAGGACATATGGGTTGTTTCCAGTTTCTAGCTATTATAAATAAAGCTGCTATGAACATTGTCGAGCCGATGTCCTTGTGGTTTGGTGAAGAATCTTTTAGATATATGTCCAGGAGCAGTGTGGGTGGATCTTGAGGTAGTACTATTACCAATTTCTGAGGTATTGCCAGATTGATTTCCAAAGTGGTTGTACAAGTTTGCATTCAAACCAGCAGTAGAGGAGTGCTTCCCTTTCTCCACATCCTCCTCAGCATGTGCTGTCATTTGAGATTTTTTTTAAGTTCATTTATTACTTCAAGGTACATCTCCATCATAGTACCCTCTTTCCACCCCTCCCAGCCATTCTGACAGATGTGAGATGAATCACAGAGTCATTTTGAGTTTCATTTCCCTGATCACCAATAATGTTGAGCATTTCTTCAAGTGCCTCTTGGCCATTAGAGATTCCTCTTTTGTGAATTCTCAGTTTAGCTCTGTACCCCATTTTTTTTGATGGGATTATTTGTTTTTTTGGTGTTAATTTCTTGAGTTCTTTATATATTTTGGATATTGGCCCTCTGTTGGATGTGGGATTAGTGAAGATCCTTTCATAATCTGGAGGCTGCTATTTTGTTCTAATGATAATGTCCTTTGTCTTACAGAAGATTTTCAGTTTCATAATATTCCTGATTTAATGATTTATTTATTGTTGGTCTTAGAGCCTGAGGCATTGGTATTGTATTTAGGAAGTTGTCACCTGGGTGAATGAGTTTGGGGTTTTCCCCCTGTTCTCTTTCCCCTGTATTATATTGAGGTCTTTGATTCACTTGGACGTAAGTTTTGTGCAGGATGATAAATATGGGTCTATTTGCATTCTTCTACAAGCTGACATGCAGTTAGACCAACACCCTTTGTTTAAGATGTTTTCCTTTTTCCATTGTATGGTGTTGGCCTCTCTGTCAAAAATTGAGTGACTGTAGATGTTTGGGTTTATTTCTGGGTCTTCAATTTGATTCCATTGATCAACCAGACTGTTTGTATACCAGTACCATGCTGTTTTTATTAAATTTCTCTGTAGTACAGCTTGAAAGATGATACCTCTAGATGTTCTTTTATTGTGCAATATTGTTTTCTCTATCCTGAATTTTTTGTTTTTTCCATAGAAGGTGAGAATTGTTCTTTAAAGGTCTGTAAAGAATTGTGTTGGTATTTTGATAAGAATTGCATTGAATCTGTATATTGCTATTTTTATTATGCTGATCCTACCTATCCAGGAGCATGGGAGATCTTTCCGTCTTCTGATATCTTCTTCAAGGACTTGAAGTTCTTGTCATACAGGTCTTTCACTTGCTTGGTTAGAGTTACCCCCAGGTGTTTGATATTATTTGTGGCTGTTGTGAAGGGTGCTGTTCTCCTGATTTCTTTCTTGGTGTATTTATCATTTGTGTAAAGAAGTGCTACTTATTTTTTTTTAGAATTAATTTTGTATCCAGCCATGTTGTTGAAGGTGTTTATCAGCTTTGGGCATTCTCTGGTAGAATGATTGTGGTGATTTATGTATATTATCATATCATCTGAAAATAGGGATACTTTTACTTGTACCTTTACAATTTGTATTCACTTGATCTCCTTTAGTTGTCGAATTGCTCTAGCTAGAACTTCAAGTACTAAGTAGATGAGATATAGTGAGAGTCGACAGCCTTGCCTTGTCCATGATTTTAGTGGAAATGCTTTAAGTTTCTCTCCATTTAGTTAGATGTTGTCTACAGGCTTGCTGTAAATTGCCTTTATTATGTGTAGGCATGGTCTTTGTATACTTGATTCTCCGAGACTTTTAACATGAAGGGGTGTTGAATTTTGTTGAATGCTTTTATGGCATCTAAAGAGATGATTATGTGTTTTTTCTTTCAGCTTGTTTATATGGTAGATCATGTTGATTGTTTTTAGAATTAATTTTGTATCCAGCCATGTTTCTGAAGGTGTTTATCAGCTGTGGGCATTCTCTGGTAAAATGCTTGGGGTGATTTATGCATGCTATCATGTCATCAGAATACTTGAATTTATTCCTTTCCAATTTGTATCCCCTTGATCTCCTTTAGTTGTCCTATTGCTCTAGCTAGAACTTCAACTACTATGTTGAAGAGATACAGTGAGAATGGGCAGCCTTGCCTTGTCCATGATTTTAGTGAAAATGCTTTAAGTTTCTCTCTATTTAGTTAGATGTTGACTAGAGGCTTGCTGTAAATTGCCTTTATTTATGTATAAGCATGGTCTTTGTATGCCTGATTTCTCCAAGACTTTTAACATGAAGGGGTGTTGGATTTGGTCTAGTGCATTTATGGTATCTAAAGAGATGATTATGTAGTTTTTTTCTTTCAGCTTGTTTATATGGTGGATTACATTGATGGATTTTTTTATGCTAGAAAGATTTTCATTTATTTTTTATGTATACAGTGTTCTGTTTGCAGGTATACCTGCAGGCCAGAAGAGAGCACCAGATCTCAACATAGTCGGTCATGAGCCACCACATGGTTGCTGGGAATTGAACTCAGGACCTCTGGAAGGGCAGTCAGTGTTCTTAACCTCTGAGCCATCTCTCCAGCTCCACGGTGATAGATTTCGTATGTTGAACCATCTCTGCAATCGTGGGATGAAGCCTACTTTATCATGGTGTATGATACTCTTGATGTGTTCTTGGATTTTGTTTGCAAGTATTTTCTTGAGTATTTTTGCATTAATGTTCATAAGAGAGATTGATCTGAAATTCTCTTTCTTTGTTGGGTCTTTGTGTGGTTTAGTTATCAGGGTGACTGTGGCCTAATAGAATGAGTTTGGCAGTTTCTATTTTGTGAAGAGCTTGAGGAGTATTGGTATTAGCTCTTCTTTGAAGGCCTGGTAGAATTCTGTGCTGAAGCTATCTGGCCCTGGGCTTTGTTTGGTTGGCAGACCTTTAATGACTACTTCTATTTCCTTAGGGATGATAATACTGTTTAATTTGTTTATATGATTTTTGGTGTTTTTTTTTTAAATACTTAACTATTTTTTTTTCTTCAAGTTACATCTCAGTCACAAACCCCTCCCTATTCCCCTTTCCTATCCCTCCCTTCCACCCTCTTCCCCCCAGAAGTTTCCCCTTTCAGTCCAACAGATGGTTCCTTCTCTTATAACAGTAAGTATTATACAAAACAACAGATATAAATATGCCACATTTATGAGAGTTAAGTGGCCCAATATACCTTCCCAATGTCCAGTTTATACATATTTGGCCCCTGACTTTAACATTCTACTATCTAACCATCTCCATGAGTTTAAAGATCTATATCTGACTCAACATTCATACTAACTTGCAACACACTTTAAAAAAAAAAGAGTATCTTCTTAGATCTATAACACCCTCTTGATTCCCAAACAACTCAAAATTTAACTATGAGACTCTAGCTGTCTATTCTTCAACCACCTCAGAGACCTGACAGGGATAAATATATCTGCTTATATAGGAAGTTCAGGGCCTGCAGCTTCCGAAACTAAGAAATGACATACCAATGACTGCCTGGACAGTTCCCATTTTCTCTCCATACATTCCTGCATCAGTCTTCAGACTTTGGGTCCTGTTTCTATGACAGACATTTGTTGTAGAGCAGGGATTATGAAGGACTTACCTAGCCTGTCTTGGCAGAGTTAGGCAGTCGACTTCCCTGCTACCAAGTTTTGTCCTTTTTGGACAGCAGTCTGTCTGCAGTTGGTGCAAGGGGTTTTTTCATGCCAAGAGATAGGCATGCCACTAATTCAACCATCTTACAGTGGAGATTCTTCGATGCTTATTTTCTACTTGGAGTAGAATAGGGGGTGCTGTCAGGAGCTGATATGTCTATATATCAAAAAAAAAAGAAAATCTTAATTTAAGATAACATCTTTGAATGCCATATTCTGCAGATCTCTTGGGGTTTTTGAAGATGCCCTATCCATCTCTTGTATTTAGATAAGCAAATGTTGCTTGTCTCTTAGCAACTTGATTACTGGGTAGTTTAGAGAATATCTGTGATAGACTGTCATAGTAGCTAACAAAGTGACGTGTTTGCATGAATGGGAGTTTGTTTTACTTAACTATCCTAGACCGTTTTAGACGGTTGGTATCAAGAGGCCAGAGCTTCACATTTTAATTTTAAGTATCTCTAGGTATGATCCCATTAGGAAGCGTTACCTTTAATTTTGTATCAATATACAAAGATCTATTCAATTGTGGTTAAATATACTCTTAATTATGTATCAATATACAAAGATCAATGCCTATGTAGCCCAATACAATCTTAATATTACGTCCATATACAAGGGTCAATACCATTGTGGCCAACTATAATCTTAATTTTGTATCAATATACAAAGATCAATACTGATGTAATCCAATACAAACTTATTTTTGCACAATAAACAATGGTCAATACCACTTTAGCCAAATAAACAACTAATTTTGTATCAATATACAAAGGTATAAGGGCATATTCAATAATCTGCCCCTTCTTCTTGGACCTTCCTGTGCTATATCTATATTTCATTTTTCTCAAGCCTATGCACTCCTACATAGGAGAGGAAGAAGGATACAGAAAAGGAAAAGTAGGAAGTCCCTGGGGCTAACGTCCAAAACCCATTAAACAGGACCATTTATCAGCTTGTAATCTCTTCCCCTAAATATCAGAGTTTTCAGTTATCCTTCAAATAACCAAAAAGAAGGGCGGAGAAACACCTTCCCCACCCTCTTGGCATGGGATGTCACTCTCTTAAAGTGACTTCCTGCTGATTTGGGTCGTAGTAGACCTGTTTGGGGCCCGAACCCAAATGGAAAAAAATGGTTAAAAATGATAGTACACTCCTTTTATATTCAGTCCTTCTGTTCTCAGCTGTTTAGATGACCTAAGGAGTTTGTAGGCAGAAGCTGATCTTGCAGGCTTCACTGAGGTTCCGGCCGGGGCATTGTGTAGAGCTGAACAGTCCCAGCGACATTGGATTGCCGTGGTTGCAGGCTCCCAATGGAGACAGCTATTGAAGAAGTCTGCCAGGCAGAATCAATTGGGTCACTCGTCCTCCTTGGTGCCTGACTCTGCTCTCTGCTGAGGTTTCCGCAGTCCAGCCGTCCCCGGGCTCCCCTAATGGACGCTTCGATTCTCCTGGAAAGATAAGAACAGAGCCCTGCCCCAATCCCAACCCTGGGACAATTACCCTCTTTTTTTTTTTTGGGGGGGGGGAGGCTAGGTAGTACTTCTCCTGAAGCAAATTTGGCCTTCCGACAACATACAAAGCGTTATCTTTCTATCCGGGTTAAAGAAGAAATCATTCTGTCACCTTGGAGCTAAACCAGCTCCAGTGTATATATTTTGAGATCCCAAAGGACAATCTGCCTGCATCGAGAAGGCCTTTTGTAAGTAGCCTGCAAACCTATGGCTCTCCAAATCCCATGTGTATGTCTCTGAACTCTAATTATTGGGATCAGAGACCTGTGTTTCCCATCTGAAGGGATCAAAGATGTGTTCCACCACTCCTGGATCGAAGTCTTTCTCTATTTAGAGTTTGCCCTGCATCAGGCTGACCCTGAGCTCCGGGATCTGCCTGTTTCTGTCTCCAGTGTGTTGGGAGCTGGGATCAAGGGTGTACTCTTCTTGAATGGTGGGACCAAGAGTATGCACCCTCACCACCCCGCTCCGTATGACTTCAGAATACATAAGACCACCAACTCTACGGTGCTTGTCCCTTCTCTGCTGAAGTCAAAGGCATGGGCCAACACCACAATTCTCTTGTATTTTACCTTAGCTCCACCTCTTCTCGACACCTGGAGGTCTGCAAAACCAGGCGGAATGGCTGTATCCTCTATTCCATTCACAGTGTTTCAGCCCTGCCACCTGCCCTTTTTTTTTTTTTTTTTTTTTTTTAGTTAATAAATTTATTTGTTTGTTGCTTCAGGTTACATCCTTATCATATTGTCCTCTTTCCCACTTCCCAGCCCCACCCTCCCATGCTCTACCCCCTGACCCTTCCGTCTTGTTCCTCTGGGGTGGAGTGTCCCTGCATAACAGTCTCTCACCACAGATCAGGAGTCATATGAGGGCCAAGAGCCTCTTCATTTACCGTGGGCCTATGAGGCAGTACTGCCAGTGAAAAGTGTCTCCTTGCTACTGGGGGAATACTAAAAAAAAGACCAACAAACACACAAACCCACAAAAACAAAGAATATCAACAAAAAAAGAGAGGAAAAAGAGAAGGGAAAAGGAAAAAGAAACAAGAAAAAAAGGAGAAGGAAAAAGAAAAAGATAAAAAAAAATTTATGTCCATCTTCCTTTTGGTGTGTTGGTTGTAGTACAGATATTCTGTATGATAAAGCTAAAATCCTACTATAAGTGAATAGATGCCATGTGCATCCTTCTGAGACTGGGTTAGCTCACTCAGGATGAGCTTCTCTAGATCCATCCATTTGGTTGCAAATTGCATGATTTCATTGTTTCTGATAGCTGAGTAATATTCCATTGTATAGATGTACCACAGTTTTTTAATCCATTCTTCAGTTGAGGGACATCTGGGTTGTTTCCAATTTCTAGCTATTACAAATAAGGCTGCTATGAACATAGATGAGGAGACTCCCCTATGTCTCCGTGAGAGGTCCTTTGGGTGTATACCCAGAAGTGGTATGGCTGGGTCCTGAGGCAAGGTTATTCCTAGATTTCTAAGATATCGCCAGACAGACCTCCATAGTGGTTGCACAAGCCTGCACTCCCACCAGCAATGGAGTAGGGTTCCCCTTTCTCCACACCCTCGCCAGCATGCGCTATCATTTGAGCTCTTTATCTTAGCCATTCTAACAGGTGTTAGGTGGAATATCAGGGTCCTCTTGAGTTGCATTTCTCTGATGATTAACGATGTGAGCATTTCTTCAGGTGTCTCTCAGCCCTTAGGGATTCGTCCTTTGTGAATTCTCTATTTAGCATTTAGTTTCTTGAGTTCTTTGTAGATTTTAGATAATAGCCCTCTATCAGATGTGGGGTTGGTGAAGATTATCTCCCAGTCTGTTGGTTGCCGTTTTGTTCGAATGACAGTGTCCTTTGCCTTACAGAAGCTTTTCAGTTTAATGAGGTCCCATTTATTGATTGTTGATCTCAGGTCCTGAGCTGTTGAAGTTCTGTTCAGGAAGTTGTCACCTGTGCCACTGAGTTCGAGGGTTTCTCCTATTTTTTCTACTAGTATATTTAGCGTGGCCGGCTTTATGTTTATGTTTATGTTCTTTTTTTTAATAATTTATTTTTTATTTCTTCAAGTTACATCTCAATCACAATCCCCTCCCTACTCCCCCCTCCAGTCCCATCCTTCCACCCTACTCCCCCTCATCCCCACCATCCTCTTCCCTTCTTTTTTTTTTTTTTTAGTTTAAGGTATTTATTTTTCCCCCCAACAGCTCTCCCTTTCAGTCCAAATAATGGTTCTTTTTCTTATAACTATAAATACAATACAAAACAACAGAAATAAATAGGCCACGATTATAAGAGTTATATGGCTTAGCATACATTCCCAATGTCCAGTCCATATGTATTTGGCACCTGA
>CAJQZJ010032332.1:4033731-4069204 GCA_907164525.1 Lophiomys imhausi
ATAGGAGAGTACATACAATTTGTAACCTTCTGGGTCTGGGTTAGCTCACTGAGGATGAATTTTTCTAGTTTCATCCGTTTGGTTGCAAATTGCGTGATTTCCTTGTTTCTGATAGCTGAGTAATATTCCATTGTGTAAATGTAACACGGATTTTTATCCATTCTTTGATTGAAGGACATCTGGGTTGTTTCTAGTTTTTAGCTTTTACAAATAAAGCTGCTATGAACATTGTTGTGCTGATGTTTTTGTGTTTTGGTGGAGAATATTTTAAATACATCCCAGGAGAGGTATGGCTGGATCTTGAGGTAAAACTATTTCTTTTTGAAGTTACTTAGTGCTATGAACTTTACTGTTAACACTGCTTTAATTGTGTCCCATAAATTTGGGTATGTTGTGCTTTTGTTTTCATTGAATTTGAAGAAGTCTTGATTTCTTTGTTTATTTGTTCCCTGACTCAGTGGTCATTGAGTAGAGAGTTGTTCAGTTTCTATTAATGTGTAGGATTTTTGTTATTTCCTTTGTTGCTGAAGTCCTGCTTATGTCCATGGTGATCCAGTAAGATACAAAAGGTTGTTTCAGTTTTCTTGTATGGGTCGAGCCTTGCTTCATGACCAACTATATGGTTGGTTTTTAAGAAGAGTTCCAGGAGGTGCTGAGAAGAAGGTATATTCTTTTTTGTTTAGGTAAAAGTTTCTATAGAAATCTGTTAGGTCCATTTGGTTCATGACTTCTATTAATTTCATCATTTCTCTGTTTGATTTCTGTCTCAATGACCTGTCTGTTACTATGAGTGGGGTGTTGAAGTCTCCTACTATTAATGTGCGGATATCTATGTGTGGTTAAAGCTTTAGTAATTTTTTTTCATAAATGTGGGTGCCCTTGTATTTGGAGCATAGGTGTTCAGGGTTGAGATGCATCGTGATGAATAGGATTTCCTTTCTTAATATTGCATAATATTTCATTTGTGCATGTATGACACAGTCATCTTTTAACAATTTACATTTAGAACTCATGGATAGTTACACATGGACTTGTGGGTATAGGTTACATTTCAGTTTATGTGCAGCATCCAGGATAGGATCAGAGTCATCTCATATTCATCTTCCCTTACAGATTATTGGCAACCATAATTATCCTTTCTATAAATATTAGAAGTTAGCACTCTGATTTAACAGCAACTTGTACCTGTTAACTTTCCTGTCCTCGTCTTCACTCTTCTTCCCGTTTCATAAACTTTAGTAGTCACTGTCTCTTCTCTCCATTTTTCAATTCAAGCTTTAACTTCCCCATAAATGAGAACATGTTGTATTAGGCCAGAGTTTAGTCATTTCAGTTAATTCAATGTCCACCAGTTCTTTTCATGCTTGTACAGAGAATATCTTCTCCATTGTATGGATGCATCTACTTGTCAATAAAAAAACCTATGGCCTATAAGAAAGGGTAGAATAGCAGGTGAGACATCCTATAGGCATGAATGATTCTGGGATAGTGCTAGGCATGAGAGAATCACTGGGAACATGGAAGAAGACACTTGCATGGTACCTGAGCAGAGGTAAGCAGCCACATGGCAGAACTAAGACTAGAATAAATTGGTTAACTAACTTACAAGCTAATCAGGGAATGGGCCTACCTGTTTGGCTTAGGTATTTTTAAGTATACCTAGGTCCTACCTGTATGGCCTAGGTATTTGTAAGTATACTTTGAGTCTCACAAATCTTTATTCGGGGAACTTGGGACTGGGAGGAAAAACCACTACTACACATGTTGCTGCAAATGGTAGGATTTTTATGACCCAACATTATCCCACCTACTACCTAGTCTTTATTCATTAGTTCACTGATAGGAAATCAGGTTCATTTCATGCTTTCTTTATCTGTCAATAACAATGTTTTGGTGAACATGTGGGTGCTGGGAACTGAACCTGGGTCCTCTGGAACATTGTTATGTGTTTTATTGCTGACTCAAATCTGCAAGCCCTATTTATTTACTTTTTTACTTGAGCGAAATTAGTGTTACTCACATGCACATGGGTGTGGGAGAATCTGCTGGAGCATGTGTAACTTATCAGTGGCTATACAGCAAAGTTCAGTGAGTCTTTCTCTCTGAGTATATCAACTGCCCAGAGCTCCTCGCTTACAAATGGGGCCTCATGAGCTCCTCCAACATCCATGTTAGGTATTGGACTGGCTTGATCATGTGGAGGTCTTGTGATTAAAACCACAACATCTTGAAAGATGAGGCAGAAAAAAAAATATGAGAGCCGGAGGATGGGAAAAAGTTTGTGAAATCCTGTCTTTTTGACATGAAATAGCTATTGCACCCATAAATTCACAGATGCTGTGGTCACCTTTAGACCTCCATTAGAAAGGTGGCTATGTTTATGCAGATTATACCCTTATTAATGGCTGTTTAAGTTTCTGGGTAATGAGAAATGGGGGTGTTTTGGAAGCACTTTATTTTTGTTGTTGTTGTTATTAGAATTGAATGAAATAAGGAAATATAGTAAAAGAAATAATTTTGATTCTCCAGAAATTTCACTGTTTCTGTGTCAACATATATACATAATATTCAATATCAATATACCTTCTGTGAGAGATAGATACATGCAAATTTACAATGTAACAAAATCTTAGCACATCATGGGTTGAGGTTTCTCCTCCTCCTCTTCTCCTCCTCCTCTTTCCTCCTTCTTATCCCTCTTCAACTGTCTTTTAGAAATTTCTTTACCAGATTATCTCATCTTCTTTTGTTTTGGAAAGAAGATCTTGCTGTGTAGCCCAGGCTTGTCTGGAACTTGAAATTCGTCTACATCAGTCTTCCGAGTGTTAGGACTATAGATGTGTGTCACCCAGCCCAGCACTATGAGATTTTCTTTTCAAGTAAAAGAAAAGATTATTCTATAGAATCTCTTTTTATTTCCGTGTGATCTAGAGAAAATCAAAGAATATGAACTTGATTAAAATTCATTCTATGACTCAAGGATTTCAAGTAATTTTATGAAGAGAAAATTATTTTATTTTAGCTTAGCAATATTTAAATAAAGTACATTAGAAATAAAGCAAATGTCTACTACATATGTGATTAAGAGTGAGCAACATATCCCCCAAAGGTAATTTATATTTTTCTGTTATTGAAACAATGGGGTGGTTTTTATTTTTTCATCTTGATGAGTTTTTTTTTGTAGAAGATACAAAAATGTTTCAAATTATTTTATTCAAGCAATTGCAAAAACCATAAACTCTTTACTTGAATTTAAAAAGGGTATTAAAAAATAACTTGGTTTATTTACTAAAACAAAAGAAAACAAAGAGTTGATCCGTTTTTGTCTGCTCAAGTTGCTGGAACAGAACATCACAGACTATGTAATTTATGAACAATAGAAATCTGTTTCTCACAAGTTTAGAAACT
Organism: Lophiomys imhausi; assembly: GCA_907164525.1. NCBI lineage: Eukaryota > Metazoa > Chordata > Mammalia > Rodentia > Muridae > Lophiomys > Lophiomys imhausi. The sequence goes on from CAJQZJ010032332.1 coordinate 4,037,140, forward strand.
GAGAATGCCAAGGTCCAAATGCTGTCAGTTTTTGTGTCTGGTGAAGGCTGCTATTTCTTGCTTTTCCTCACATGGCAAGAAGTATGGAAGGCATGTTCTCACATGGCAGGAGGGCAATAGAGCACCCAAGGTCCTGAATGCCCCCTTCATGCTGTACCTACATTAATTCCACTCATGAGAGACAGCATTCATGGTGGGTGTCTACCTTCTTCTCCAAATGCCTCATCTTTAAATATTGTGATATGTCATTTTCAATAATAAGGTTTGATAGATAGATTTCAGAGGTACACATGGCCAAACACATTTCTGTCAGCAATGGAGATCCATCCTGGAGTTCCTATCTGATGCTGAAGAGTCACATACTGTACAAATGAGTCTCCTTTGGCATTCTGTGATTTTAGGCAGAGCTCTATCAACAAAAGCATGGTGATTAGCAAAGGGTACACTACATTGCCTTCTGAGGTATCAACTATGTTGGGAAATCATGAACATGTGGATTGAGCTTGTGAAGCTCCATTGTAATACCTCCAAAGCAAGACAACAGAATAGCTTTGTTCGTTTGCTTATGTGTTTGCTTTTTTTTTTAGTCAAGGTTTTTATGCATAACCCAGGCTGTCCTAGCACCTCAGATTCAACTAGGTGGCCTTGTATACCTTAGTATACCTTAGTGTTAGGATCATGAACATGTACCACCATGCCTGGCTCACTTCTTAATATGTCTACTATTAACATGATACTATTATTATTTTATATTATTTTTCTTTTTAGTAGGGGTTAGACATAAGCACATTTACTTAAAAACTTTAGCAGTTTTTCCTCAGGAAATCACTCATACATCAAACAAAAATTGAAGTATTTTTTTCTTTTAAATTGAAAAATCTCCTGTCTATAGTTTATAAGGGTCAGACTAGAATATATTTGAGATCCTTTGTGAAGATTCTATATTTTCAAGAAAGAGAATCAGATGTCATTCACTACTGGCCCTAGTCAGCTCTAGAAAGTGCATAAATAGACACTTTTGGGTTATTTTAACCATAATAAATGCACAGAATATTGCTAGGTTCTCCCAGAGGGTCACACAGATAGGAAATGGCTCTGAAAAAGGAAAGTGTTAGTCTTTGGGGATTAGACTCCCTGCACCTGTCAGAAAGTTAGATGTATTTCAGCTGACAGCAACTCTTCATTTAGACTTTGAAAAAGGAGAATCCTTTTCATGGATTAAAAATCCATTATCTTTCTACATAGAGATGTATATATACACAAACACACAGGCATGCATATCTATTTTACAGGTATCAAGGGCCTACGCAATAAGCCAGGGACATGTGTATAGTTTCCTATAGCAAAATCTTTGGAAGTGGTTATAATGAGAATTTTATTTCTCACAACATTGTTATGGTATTTGAGCTTCATTAGTGTGGACACATTCCAGATTTTCTAATTCAGTTAAGGATGTGACTTTTATTGTTAACATGGGAGATGACAAGGATGTTTGAATAGGCAGGAAACATTGTGAAGCTGAGGAAGCAGCATGGGGATATTGATATATTTACCACGAAGAGGATATTGTATATCCAGTGCATCTTTTAAATTATATCCATATTGCGAGTTCAGCCCAAACTACAGAAAGTTACCTTGGCTAGTATTTTCTCTATTAAGAATCCTTTAAATTCACCCAGGTCAGTTACTGCAGATTTAATGGGCATGTATTTTGTATTTTGGATATGTGGGGAAACATGTTTCAGTTTTGAAATTCGCTAGAGCTCAGCATTACTCCCCAAGCCCTTTTTTCTTTATTTTTTTCCAATTTATTAATTTTAAAAAATTTATTCAAGTTACATCCAAGCACTTTTCTCTTCCAGAATCCAAGCATGGAGCAGAGTTAGCAGTAGCCCCTGAGATGGAATGAATCTCATTGGATCTCTGACCATCTGAAACTCAAAGTTACAGCACTGTGTTAGCTTAATGAAGAGTACCCTACTTAAGTTCTTTTGTGAGGAAAGGACACTTAGGGTCCACAGTGCTGTCTCTGAGACTGTTCAAATCTCAGTAGTAGAACAGATACTATAAGAATAATGAAACAAAATTAAAGTCTTTTATCTGATCAGATCCAATGCCTCAAGTGCAAAAAATCAGTCACATGTAATTCTGGGTGCCGGTGAATTCTAGCTCAAAGTGTGAACTCCAGGGCTACTCTGGGGTGAGGGGTGTGCTGAAGAACAAGTACATTATGAATAGAGAGAAGAATGTTGTCATCAGACCTTATATCTATAGTACATCTGCAGTGAAGGTGATGAAATATAGGGTGGCAAAGACATGGCTGCCATTTAGAGAGTAGATGTAAGTCATTCCCCTATGAGGTAAATGTTTTTCCTATGGAATAAATATGAAGATGATAGGTAACAGAAAATAGAGACTCACAGCTTTACTTAGTAATTGTCACATAATTGCTAGAAGTATTACTAGTGGGCATTTCAGAAAAGTAAAATGTTGTGATAGAAGAGTGCCCATTATTCAGAATAAAAATACGTTGAGGGTACAAATTCAGGCTCTGAGTGAATCTAAGAATTACCTTACAGTGGATAAAACAGCTTTCTACTTAATCACCCCTTTTGTTTCTGCTTTGTCCTTGGTGATACTGGAGATGCTGTAGCTGTAGTACTTCTTAGTTTGTTGTGATAATGAACATGCAAGGATGTGTGTGGGAGTACCATGCAAGTGACAATGAGCTGTATACCTTTTCTTTATCATCCCTTTCATTTCTGGGGGTGTCAGTGAAGTGAAGGACATCTGAGCTCACATGTGGGCAGAGGTTAAGTCTTTCTAGCTTTAAGAGAAAAAAAAAAAACCAACCAACCAACCAACCAACCAACCAAACAAACAAACAAACAAAAAACCAAAAACTAGAAAAACTAAAGACATATTGTGATGGTGTTAATGTGAAATCAAGATCTTTGGAAATTACTCAATGGAGAATGAGTGCTAGTGTTTTTCAAATAGCTTTTTGTAATTATAGTTAAATGAATTAATTGTGCTTGCTAAGTGCTGAAATGAATCAAATATGCTTACTAAGCCTCACACATCACAGGTCACTTTGTGGAAATAGAGGCTGAAGTGCTTTTGCTGTTGCTGTATCCTAGTGTCTCCCTTTGAACAAATGAAGATCTCTGGGTCTGCTATGTGGGGGAAACATGAAAACTCAAGACCTGGTTCCTAGAATAACTCTGTTCCATCTCTTTTCCTTTCCTCAGACATTTTTTGAGGAGCTATTTCACTACTGAGATTCTGCCATAGTAGGGAAACAGGAAATCAAGAAACATATCAAGCCACAGATGAGCTAATGGTCTAGAGAAAGATGTACATGGAGAAAAAGGGGACGAATATGACAGAATGGGATAAGACATGCTGCAAAGCCCAGCATGTGCTGTGGGAGGCTGAGGGACAGAGCCCTCACTCCCTGTCAGAGTGGTTACTTCTGGGTAAAATGTCTAAGAATAGAACCAGACAGTGTATGCTCAAGTGATAGGACAGACATTACAAGAATATGGAGATTAGAAGCCTCTTCTTGATACAAAATGAACACTATCCAGTACGGGGCATTGATACAAAAGTCTTATCTCCTATTTGCTCTAGGCAGCAAAGAAAACTATTAAATAACACTTTTTAAATAAAAAGAAAAAAATTACACTAATATACAATATGTTAGATTTCAGTGTAGCACTGGTAAAAAAATATGTTTTATTAAAGTCTGTTCCTTCATGTAATAGTAAGTTTTAGTTGCCTGAAGTAATTGTCATCATGAAGGCTTACTACCTCCATCTGCTAACCTAGGCCTAGTCCTGGAAGCTTCTAGCCTCCATACAATATAATATAGTCCTAAAATGTTTTCAGCCTCTGAGAATTACTGATGAATAATCTCAACCTTTCTAGTTCTTTCTGAACTCTGGCTGGTGGCTTTAACTCAGCTGTTCTTGCTCACACTCCTCTCTAAGCTGACTGATTCAAACTGGCTTCCTCAACTTCTGACTGAATTGCTCTGCTTGACCTCAAATTAACTCTAAAAATCTGTTCTAGGAAGTGCAGGGCCAGCAGCTTCCAAAACTAAGAAATGACATACCAGTGGCTGCCTGGACAGTTCCCATTTTCTCTCCATACATTACAGCATCAATCTTCAGCCATTTGGCCCCATTTCTCTGACAGACATTGATTGTAGAACAGGAATTATGAAGGACTTACCTACCCTGTCTTGGCAGAGCTAGGCTGTCGAATTACCTGCTTCCAAGTTTAGTCCTTTTTGGACAGCAGTCTGTCTACAGTTGAAGCAAGGGGTTTTTCTTGCCAAGAGAAAGGCTTACCACCAATTCAACCATCTCCCACTGGAGATTCTTCGATATTCATCTCTACTTGGACTACAATAGGGGGTGCTGTCAGAAGCTGACATGTCTCGATATCAAAAAATCTTAAGAAAACATCTTTGAATGCCATATTCTGCAGATCTCTTGAGGTTTTTGAAGATGCCCTATCTATCTCTTATATTTAGATAAGCAAATGTTGCTTCTCTCTTAGCAACTTGATTTCTGAGTAATCAGATATATTTATCCCTCTCAGGTCTCTGAGGTGGTTGAAGAATAGATAGCTAGAGTCTCATAATAAATTTTGAGTTGTTTAGGAATCAAAAGAGTGTTCTGGATCTGAAAAGATATTTTTAAAATTGTGAGGCAAGTTAGTATGAAAGCTGAGTTAGATATAGAACTTTAAACTCATGGAGATGGTTAGATAGTAGAATTTCGATGCTCATCTTCTACTTGGAGTAATATAGGGGGTGCTGTCAGGAGCTGACATGTCTCGATATCAAGAAATCTTAAGTTAAGAAAACATCTTTGAATGCCATATTCTGCAGATCTCTTGAGGTTTTTGAAGATGCCCTATCTATCTCTTATATTTAGATAAGCAAATATTGCTTGTCTCTTAGCAACTTGATTTCTGAATAGCTTAGAAAATAACTGTGATAGACTGTCATAGTAACTAACAAAATGACACGTTTTCATGACTATTAGTTTCCGTTTCTTAATTATCCTAAACAGTTTATGTCAGTTGGTAGCGAGAGGTCAAAACTTGACATTTCATTTTTAAGTATTACTACGAACAATACCTTTAAGAAGCATTACCCTTAATTTTGTATCAATATACAAAGATCAATACCAATGTGGCCAAATATAATCTTAATTTTGTATCAATATACAAAGCTCAATACCGATGTAGCCCAATACAATCTTAATTTTACATTAATATACAAGGGTCAATACCATTGTGGCCAAATAGAAGATGAGCATCGAAGAATCTCCAGTGGGAGATGATTGAATTGGTGGTAAGCCATTCTCTTGGCAAGAAAAACCACTTGCTTCAACTGTAGACAGACTTCTGTCCGAAAAGGACAAAACTTGGAAGCAGATAAGTCGACAGCCTAGTTCTGCCAAGACAGGGTAGGTAAGTCCTTCATAATTCCTGCTCTACAACCAATGTCTGTCAGAGAAATGGGGCCAAATGGCTGAAGATTGATGCTGTAATGTATGGAGAGAAAATGGGAACTGTCCAGGCAGCCACTGGTATGTCATTTTTTAGTTTTGGAAGCTTCAGGCCCTGCACTTCCTATATAATCAGATATATTTATCCCTCTCAGGTCTCTGAGGTGGTTGAAGAATAGATAGCTAGAGTCTCATAGTTAAATTTTGAGTTGTTTAGGAATCAAGAGGGTGTTCTGGATCTAAGAAGATATTTTTAAAATTATGAGCAAGTTAGTATGAATGTTGAGTTAGATATAGAACTTTAAACTCATGGAGATGCTTAGATAGTAGAATGTTAAAGTCAGGTGCCAAATACATATGGACTGGACATTGGGAATGTATGCTAAGCCATATAACTCTTATAATCGTGGCCTATTTATTTCTGTTGTTTTGTATTGTATTTATAGTTATAAGAAAAAGAACCATTATTTGGTCTGAAAGGGAGAGCTGTTGGGGGGAAAAATAAATACCTTAAACTAAAAAAAAAAGAAGGGAAGAGGATGGTGGGGTTGAGGGGGAGGAGGGTGGAAGGGTGGGACTGGAGGGGGGAGTAGGGAGGGGATTGTGATTGAGATGTAACTTAAAGAAAAAAAATAAATTATTTAAAAAAAATGAAAAAAAAAAGATAGTAGAATGTTAAATCAGGTGCCAAATACATATGGACTGGACATTGGGAATGTATGCTAAGCCATATAACTCTCATAATTGTGGCCTATTTATTTCTGTTGTTTTGTATTGTATTTATAGTTATAAGAGAAAGAACCATTTGTTGGACTGAAAGGGAGAGCTGTTGGGGGGGGAAGAAATACCTTAAACTAAAAAAATAAAGGTAGAGGATGGGGGGGTTAAGGGTGAGGAGGGTGGAAGGGTGGAACTGGAGGGGGGAGTAGGGAGGGGATTGTGATTGAAATGTAACTTGAAGAAATAAAAATAATTATTAAAAAAAGAGTGAAAAACAAAGAAAAAAATCTGTTCTAATCTTCTGGATCCTTCTCATTTTGGCTCTTTCTGTCTTTATCTGTGTCTAGCTTGTTCTCTTGTCAACTTGTCTTAGTAAAACTCTCTCAGTAAAACCGCCTATGAATTCTACTAACTGAAATTCCAGGAACTCAACTCCACTATACTGCTTCTCAATTCACTGACTCATCTGAACTGCCTGAATAGATCTCAGAGATCTGCATGTCACTGTCTCCTGAGTGCTGGGATTAAATGCCTGTACCACTACTTCTCGACCTAAGGTTTTCTTTACCTGAAACTTGCTCTATACCAGGCTGGCCTTGAACTCAGAGATCTGCTTGACTCCTTCTTCTAGCATTAAAGGAATGTCTATAATCCAACCAGAGTAGCCCTGTTGCTGGATTAAAATTTCTCTACACCTTCTTTATTCCCGCCAACTTCTTGCTATGTCTAATCCTTCCTTGTAACCTCTTCACTCTCAATCATTTCATTTTCCTTTCCTTCTATTTTTAATTTTTATTTAAATTCATTTAATTATTGCTTCAGGGTACATCTCCATCATAGTGTCCTCTTTCCACCACTCCCAGTCCCGCCCTCCCATCCTCTACCCCCTAACCCTTCCATCCCAATCCTCTGGAGTGGAGTGTTACTACATAACAGTCCCCCACCCCATTTCAGCAGTCATATGGGTAAGGGTGCTGAGCATTTCTTCAAGTGTCTCTCAGCCATTAGGAATTCCTCTTTTGTGAATTCTCTGTTTAGCTCTTTTCCCCATTTTTTATTTGGATTATTTGGTTTCTTGGCATTTAATTTTTTGAGTTGTTTGTAAATTTTTGATATCAGCCCTCTGTCATATGTGGGGTTGGTGAAGATTTTTTCCCAATCTGTAGGCATCCATTTTGTTCGAATGACAGTGTCTTTTGCCTTACAGAAGATTTTCAGTTTCATGAGGTCCCATTTATTGATTGTTGGTCTTAGGTCCTGAGCTGTTGGTGTTCTGTTCAGGAAGTTGTCACCTGTGCCAATGAGTTTGAGGGTTTTTCCCACTTTCTCTTCTAGTAGATTTAATGTGTCCAGCCTTATGTTAAGGTCTTTGATCCACTTGGACTTCAGTTTTGTTCAAGGTGATAAGTATGGTTCTATTTTAATTCTTTTACATGTTGACCAGCACCATTTGTTGAAGATGCTGTCCTTTTTCCATTGTGTAGTTTTGGCTTTTTTGGTCAAAAATTAGGTGACCGTAGGTGTGTGGGTTCATTTCTGGGTCTTCAATTTGATTTCATTGATCCAGTGGTCTGTTTCTATACCAGTAACATCCTGTTTTTTATTGCTACTGCTTTGTAGTACAGCTTGAAATCTGGGATGGTGATACCTCCAGTTGTTTTTTTATTGTATAGGATTGATTTAACTATTCTGGGTTTTTTGTTGTTCCATATGAAATTGAGAATTTTTTTCCAGGTCTATAAAGAATTGTGTTTGTATTTTGATAATAATTGTATTGAATCTATATATTGCTTTTGATAGGATAGCCATTTTTATTATCTTGATTCTACCTATCCATGAGCATGGATGATCTTTCCATCTTCTGATGGCCTCTTCAGTTTCTTTCTTCAATGGCTTGAAGTTCTTGTTGTACAGGTCTTGGGACACAATGAAAGCTGTGCTACGAGGAAAGTTCATAGCACTAAGTGCCTTCAAAAAGAAAATAGTGACAGCTCATATTAGTGAATTAACAGCTAATCTGGATGAATTGGAAAAAAAGAAGCAAACTCTCCCAAGAGGAGCAGAAAGCAGGAAATAATCAAACTTAGGGCTGAAATCAACAATTTAGAAACAAAAAGAACGATACAAAGAATCAATGGAACCAAGAGTTGGTTCTTTGAGAAAATCAACAAAATAGACAAACCCTTAGCCAGATTAACTGAAAGGCAAAGGGAAAAATCCCAAATCAACAAAATCAGAAATGAAAAGGGTGAAATAACAACAGACATTGAGGAAATCAGAGAATACTTGGATCCTACTTTAAAAATATATACTCCACTGAAATTTGAAAACTTAAGTGAAATGGAAAATTTCCTTGATAGATTCCACCTACTGAAGCTAAATCAAGATCAGGCTAACAGATTAAACAGCCCTATAACCTTTAAGGAGATAGAAACAGTCATTAAAAATCTCCCAACCAAAAAAAAAAAAAAAAAAAAGCCCAGGACCAGATGGTTTCAGCACAGAATTCTGCCAGACCTTCAAAGAAGAGCTAATACCAATACTTTTCAAACTCTTTCACAAAATAGAATCAGAAAGAACATTGCCAAACTCATTCTATGAGGCCACAGACACTCTGATTCCTAAACCACACAAACAGTCAACAAAGAAAGAGAACTTCAGACCAATCTCCCTCATGAACATAGATGCAAAAATAATAAATACTGGCAAACTGAATCCAAGAACACATCATAAGTATCATACACCATGATCAAGTAGGCTTCATCCCAGGAATGCAGGGATGGTTCAACATTCGAAAATCCATCAACATAATTTACCATATAAACAAGATGAAAGAAAAAAAAACACATGATAATCTCACTAGATGCTGAAAAAGCATTTGACAAAATCCAACACCCCTTCATGCTAAAAGTTATGGAGAGAACCGGTGTACAAGGACCATTCCTAGAAATAATAAAGGCAATATACAACAGGCCAGTAGCCATCATCATTTAAATGTAGAGAAACTTGAAGCATTTCCTCTAAACTCAGGGACAAGACAAGGATGTCCATTTTTACCATATCTCTTCAATATAGTACTTGAAGTTCTTGCTAGAGCTTATCCCTATTTTCAGATGATATGATAATATACATAATCAACCCCAAAAATTCCACCAGAGAACTCTTACTGCTGATAAACACCTTCAGCAAGGTGGATGGATACAAATTAATTTAAAAATATCAGAAGCCCTTCTTTATAAAACAAATAAATGGGCTGAGAAGAAATCAGGGAAACAATTCCCTTCACAATATCCACAAACAATATAAAATACCTGAGGGTAGCTCTAATCATTTTCTTCTTTCATGACCCATGTGTCCTTTTGTCCAGCTGCCATTCTTCTTTATCACTGTTTCTTTTTCTCTTTCTTGATCTCTTCTAGTTTTGTTTGTATCCTTTTCTTTTTTTGGCTTTATCCACATTTATACCAGTTAATATAATATAAATATCATTATATATAGTCAGCCATATATCACAGTCTAGGGATCTCCATATGAGAGATGATGTGTTCTTTTTGATTTTTCTCTCTTGTGTGTGTGTGTCATCTTCCTTAATATTATACTTTCCTGTAGATTTCATTTTTCTTTATACCTTAATAAAATTACATTGTATATTTTGACTGCATTTTCATTATCTTTCATTTGTTGATGGGCATATAGGTTGGTTCCATTTCCTTGCTAGAGTTAATAAAGCAGTAGTGAAAATGGCTGACTAGCATCTCTGCAGTAGTGTGTATATCTCTGCCATGGTGCATGTGATTGGACAGCTTTTGGGAGTCAGTTTTTTCCTTCTAGCATGTGGGTTGCAAACGGGGATTGAACTCACTCAGGTCCCGAGGCTTGGAGGCAGATGTATTTACCGATTGAACAATCTTTCCGGCTCCTGTCTCTTCTCTGTTCCTTCCCTACTTCACCTCGGCCTAAACCACTATCACTCCCTTAGATACTGATAAATTTGTACCTAAAGCTTAAGAAATCTTAATAAAAATATTAGCAAAGTAAAGTAGACATGCTACATTTCTTATTAAAAAGGATTAGAATAAATAGATTTAGTCACCTTGAAAAAGAGGATTTAGGGTATAACATGTAAATTATATCTAAAACTCCTGACTTAGAGAGAAAAAGGCAAAATTTTGTCAGAGGTAATGGAAGATCTAAATTACACTGACACCACTGACCATTTTTGAACAACTACAAGCTAACTTATATTTAGTAAATGTATTTAAAGAAACAAAACCTGTCTATATATTTTAAAGCCTGTGTGTGTGTGTGAAAATACAAATCCACGATGAATATTTAAAACCATTTACATTATTTTCATACATGTGAAGTCATATCCTGTGAAAAGTCAGTCAATTGAATTCAGTGTTTTCTAGACTTTTACACAGATGTTTCCGTCTGTGGGTAACTTCTTTGTAACTAAGAACAAGTCATGTCACTTGTTTTTAGCACAGTTTTGTGAAAGTGATGAAGACTGCAATGACTGAGTTTTAACCAACACTATACAGATTAAAGATGCTTAGATTATTGCAAGAAAAATATGGCACTGAAAGTTAATAATTTTATCTTGTTGTTTCATTGCAAACATAGAAAAAGGTATTTAGAAAGGAAAAGGGGGAAACAAGAATAAGGGGATTAAATGGAGAGGGGATTGGAGGGCAGGGTTGAGGAGGAGATATGGAAAGGACCAACTAACACAAAAGGCTTTTTGCAAAGTCGTATAGAAACCTAATGCAGTAGAATCTTCCTGAGATACGTACACATGTTTGGGGGTAAATTTACACAGCCATTTCCTGCTGTCTGGGGAACTGAGACAGCGCTGTAGGGAGTCATCATGAGAAGCAGCCATCTAGACAAAAGCATCCTTACACTAGTTTGTATATCTGCACCACACAGAGCTATGCTTTCAACTACGAAAGGCAGTGGTCCTCAACCTGTGGGCTCTTTGGGGATCAAATGACCCTTTCACAGGAGTCTGCTAAGACCACCAGAAAACACAAGATATTTAGCAAAATTGCAATTATGAAATAACAACAAAAAACTGTATGGTTTGGGTCACCACAACCCAAGGAACTGTATTAAAGGGTCACAGCCTTAGGGAGGTTCAGACCAGTGGTTAAAGATCAAAGCAGCAAGTAAAGGTGGGGGTTTGGGTAACTAGGTTGTTGGATGAAGGAATTTAGGCTGAATATAGAGTGGCAGAGGATATTTTACATAAATCCTGGAGACAAGTTCTGAAAAACAAAAACAAAACAAACAAACAAACAAAAAAACTAGGACTGGTGGATTTAAAAATGTCCTCAATTACACAACTCTTGGATGATCTTCAAATGAAAATCAGAGAAATGTCTGAAAAAAATAGTCTATTGGAGAAATTCAATTTGGTGTTTAAAGAGGTCTTAAAAAAACTCAGAGTCACAGATTACAGTTATAATTAGAGATAATGTTTCACTTCATTTTACAATTAAGTCATCAGAAGGACAGTGGGAAAAACATGCCACCTGTGCCTGCTGGGTTGTGTCATCAGTGAAGGAATTGGGACTTGAAAGAAAACGGTGGGAGTCTCCAAAGACGCCTGTTTTGTTTCGCTCGGTTATTCTTTAAAATACTTATGCCACACAAAAATAATCAATTAATATTTGTTTGTCCTTCCCATATTTCACCCCGTAGCACAATGTCTAATTGATAATTGTTAACATAATTGATGAATGTTTCTCTCCGTGTTGGAAACAGCATGCATTTTCCCGTTCTCGTGAGCAACTACATTCATTACTCTGTGGATTGTCTCTTTCTTAGGATAGTTTTGTTCTGTTGACTGAAATGACTGGGAACACACGAGTGTGAAAGGACATAAACAAGGAGTGTCTGAAACAGCACCTACTGACGTGAATGGCTTTGCTCACCTACTGACTTACAGCCTTTTTCTTGTCACACGATCTTTACATTCTTGTGGTATTCAGTGCACCCCACTCTTCTTATTTCCAAATGTGTTCTTATCGCAGGTGTAGTACCAATAAACCACAAAATAAGTGCAGCTCTTTCTTCATGTCCTCTCTTCTTTAGGCTTTGACATTAGAATTGGATGACTAGAAAGTGTCCTCTGTCCGTTAGGTTTGAAATCGTTAAGTTGTCATGTCTGTTCTCTTAGGCTTAGAAGAGCAGAATCCCTCTGTGGAAATGACAGAGGACACATGGGTTGGGTGGACATAGAGTGCGAATTTCTGTTTCTTCTAAGAGTTTTGTTTAACTTACTGCTTACTTTCATTTATGTTTTTATAGAAATCCATCATCTTTTTTTTCAGAGTAAAAAGCTTATTTTCACATTTTATTTCATTTTATGTCAATTAACATCCTCGCCTTTCTGTTTTAATGTAGTGTGATTTTCTTTTGTTCCATTATAGTTATTGTCTGTTTTAATTTCAGTATGAGTTCTAACAGTATACGCATGGACTCTCATCTTTTTTCTTGAATAGGGCAGTTAATAATTCATATTTTCTTGCAAACAAATTGACTGTTCAGATTGATTTTTTAAAAAGTATTTATTGATTTTGCTTTTGTCTCTGATTCTTTGACCATAGTTTGTTTTTTCTTATAGTTGAATTGGATGCTCATTTTTTTTCACAGAAATATAACACTGTGAATATTCTCTGAAGCTTATGTGGCTTTATCTGATGAGTTCTAGGTAATAAAGATTTCTCCTGTTATAATTTTGTAAATATTCCATGTTTTTCTTAATTTTTTTCTGAGGAGATAATGGTCTTTGTTTTCATTTCTTTCTGTTAGCAGGTTAATTAAAGTCTTTTACTTTTAAAAGGTCCTTGTACTTTTTCTGTTCTATGACTAGTAAACATATTTTAAAAGAAACAATTTAAACCTAATTTCATGATTTAAAAGTTTAACTTCATATATATATTTGGTTTGTTTGTTTTGAGACAGGGTTTCTCTGTGTACAGAAAGACCTGGTTGTCCTGGTCTTGTTTTGTAGACCTGACCCAAACTCACAGAGATCTATCTACCTGCCTGCCTTTGCTTTCCAAGTGCTGGGATTAAAGGCATGTGTCACCATGCCTGGCTTTAACTTCTTAAATATTAAATCAGTAACACTTATATTAAAATACTATAAATGTGTTCAGAGTCTAAACCTGTCTTTAAATTCTTTTATTTTTGCCATTTATTTGCCAATGTTCTACTTCAAAGATAGAATGTTTTAATGAATTTAATAATTTAATGTTATATGTTTTATACATATAACACATGTAAATTATAATGTTTTATTGATTCTAACAGAAACATTTTTTGACAGCAAGGCAGACCCTCTGAAATTGTGAAGCATAGCATAATTGAAGAATTTTGTAGGACCTGGTAAAACAGGCCTACATTTCCAGCTGATCTTTAGTCTGAGGCAGAGGATTGTAAATACCAGGACAACTTGAGTTGCAGAATGATTTCAGAGCTAGCCCTGGTAGTTTAGTAAAACCTTGTTCGGAAATAAAAATAAAATGGGACTGGATACATTTCAGTAGCAGAGCACTTGTCTACTGGCATCCCTGAAGCCTGGGTACAATTTTTAGTCTCATACACATATACATATATGCACAAATACACACAAAAAGTTATTGATGAGTCAAATGTGATATATGATTCATCAATAAAATATGCTATCAGGAGCATCAGAGGAGACATATCATGAGACATATCTTACATTAAAATTCAATTTACTTTTCTAGTAAAAATCTTCAGTTACTTATTTCTTTACATTTAACAATGTGTCTTGATTTTAGTGAGAAATTCCATTATACGCAATTATATACTGATGATGTAGTTTAATCAAACTACTTCTTAATTATTAAAAACAGTTTAGGAAGTGGTATGGCATCCATAAAAGAGTATTGGTAGTCAGGGTACATTACTATGATTTTTCAACTGGTTCTTATTGGCGCATTTTCTTAAATGTGCAGTTTTAAGAAAGGGCTAAGTAACTTAACCATCCTAATACATATCTACACTATTTCTAAAAACAAGATGGCTTCATTCCTATTTTACAGAATAGGCTACATGTGAGTTAGGAAGTTGAGTTCTAATTTGTACTTGCCATTTTAGCCCATCATTTTTTTTCCAGCCTCTCTAATAATCAGGATTTAGAAAGTAAATGAGTGCCAAGGCAAACATCCTGAGCATTGTGGTCAAAACTATTTTGAAGTAATAAACATTTAAAAATATGTGATCTTAAATGATGTTTTATTTTATTGATAATAGGAACATGTCTTGGTACTTACCCAAATATTATAATTCCCAGTTAATTGTTTATGATTACTTCTTTGCAAACATTTCAGTGAATTAGGTGTATTATTTTGGAAAACTTAATAAATGTTTGGAATCTAAAAAACAAAACAAAACTGTCTTCTTCAAGTTTGGAGAGTCTCTAAGAAGAGAGAGCCATGTCTTCTTAGTCATTATCAGTTCCTTCTTGTTGTAGTGTGGGCACACTACCCACTCTTTGATCAGTGCTATGTTTGCATTCATTATCTCACTCTAAACTTTCTTTTTTTCCTTCACAGATGTGAAAATACCAACACACACCTCTCATTCAGGGCAACTGGACAATCTGCCATGGATCATGGAAAGAATGACTTAAACCAAAGTCAGACCACAAGCAGCTAAGGCAGTAGAGCAAGAATGTACCAGAAGATCTCAGCAACAATAAGTAAACCCTGGCAATCCTAATTGGTTCTCTGCCTGTTCTCACTCTTAAAAACTTAGCTGCTTCTCAGGAGATAGAAAGGGCCTCAGCAGGAGAGGAAGTTATTAATTCTGAAAAATTTATTACTCAATTTCATTTCAAAGCTTTCCCTCTTTGTGTGTTTAGTTATTGGTTTGATGACTTCTCTCTCTCTCTCTCTCTCTCTCTCTCTCTCTCTCTCTCTCGCAGTTGTTAACAGATTCCTTTCCCTAAAACAACAAAGGAGTTTTGTTACAAGAACATCTGTTGCACTGAGGAATTTGGTGACAACATGTGTCCATCAAGGAACCCATTCAGATATATGCATCTCTCATTTCAAATGAGTGAGTCTTGTTGCACTTCTTCTACAGGGTTCAAATCACTAGGACAGGTAGACAACTAGGTGACACAAAATATAAGTATCTGAATGAACAGAACACAAGACAGAAGCAGAAATGTGTATTACAGATGACTTGACAACTCATAGTCTTGTCTGAAAGAGCCCATGTCATTCCACTGAAAAGTTGACATTGGTGTGGGCATATGTAGCAGACACATATGTGCTGTGTCTGGTTTCACAGATTGTGGCTTTCTTCTGTGCTGTTCCCCAGTTTCTGCGTCTGTAAGTATGTGTAAGCTCCAAAGCCCCATGCAGAAATCCATTCTGAAGATGTACTACCAATTTCCAACCTGTGGGATTAAGCTGAGACTGTGGAGCCCACCTGTGCTCCTTTTGTCCCCTCCTGACTCTGCTGCCTCCATACCCCTCAGAGGTTTCTGCTGGGAACAGAGATCTATCTGTTGATCTTTCCTATAGAAGACACTGTCTGAATTTCTCATCCTGGAGAAACCGAAGTCATAGGGAAGCAATAATGCATGTCATGTATGGACAGTAGAGCAATTTCTATGAAGAGAATATTGGAGGTTCCTTTGGAAAGGAATGGTTACTGCATCACTTTGGCGTAGGATATGGAAAAGCTTATGGGAAAAGGTGGAGCAGCTTCAGTCTCTAAGAGCATTCTGACAGCAACACTGAGAAGCTCAATAAATGTTGAAACAGTGTCTGTGGTTTAGAAAGAAAATCAGACCTCAAAACCTGAAGACATTGGAGTTATAATAGATTAATTAGTTACTTTTAATACTTAATAATCAATACAATCAATACTAAAGCATACTTGATGCATTAATGTACATCATCAATTTTAGAGACAAGGTCATGAATTTCTAACTGTTTCTAACAGTGTCACAGTTCGTTACAGCCACTCTTGTCACACAGGGGTAAACTTCCTACAGTGAATCTTCTGAGTGCCTTGGTCTGCATTCCTGGTAGCTATGGCTGATTAAGTTGAACAGAAACTTCCCTTTAGGATTTGAACCTGTGATCTTCCTGTTTGCAAGCAGAATCCTAAACACTTATCCTTCCTATCTTTCTCTTCTCTCCTCCCACCTAACTTTTTTTTTTTTCAGTTTTTTTTTCCTGAGATTGGCCTGGAACTAGAGATTTTCCTGATTGGCTTCCCCAATCTCAAAGTTACAGTATAATGCAGTACTATGGCTGGATTCCTTCCTTATTCTTCTGTTTTCTTTCTACAGTGTTGTAGATATGTCCCTCCACCATTTCTAATACTACTAAAAATAAATGCAATTAATTCTAATTGCTTCTTAATTATCCAGATTTATCACTTGTATGATACTTTGAAAAACAGCTGTTTCATTACTATGGTTTCTCTTTCTAACTTAACTTTGAAGCTTGGTGTTTAAAAAAATAGCTTTGATTCTGGGCGTGGTCACGCACACCTTTAATCCCAGCACTCAGTAGGCAGAGGCAGGTGGAGTACGTGAGGATATAAGTTGTACATATTCTAGTGTTTCTGTTTGACAAAATTGTGAGCTCATGTGGCAGCAAGCACAATGCATTCTGCCTGCTGAAGAATGTGTAGAACTTGAATTTAGAATCTGTGGTAAAAGTTAGATCTCTTTAGTGAAATTAGTAGGCAGTTCAGATTAGCATTTGGTAGCACATAAGGAAAGCTCCGTGTCCCTTTATTTGATGATATGGACAAAGCCAGTTGTTGGCAGAAGATATGCCCTGTTGGGGGAGCCTGGCTAAGAAACCACACAAGCCACGCAGGTGATGCCAGTTGCTGTGAGAAGCAACAGAACTGCTGGACATCTTGAGAAATCTCTTGGACCCCTGAGACTGCCAAAGATCAAGAGATAAGGCCATATATAATCCAGAGGCTCCATGAGGTCGCTCTCTTCCTCCTGCCCTCAGTGACTGAGAAGTCATGCTGAAGAAGCACACAGAAAGGTACACCATTAACAGAATTTAGACTGAGATAGAGGCAAAGGCATGGCATAAAACCTGCTGAGAGAAAGTTCTTGCAGGCATCTGTCTTGGGGCCTCAGAATGCAAAAAAAAAAGTGAGCGAGGTGAACCGAGTTTGGAAGCCACGTGGAGAGGCTTATGGCCGTGAGGCTTACCCGGGCCAAAGAGACCATGGAGCCAAGTCTCAGCTGCGGAAAACGCCAGCCTCTGCTGGTGGTTGGAACAGACTAACTTTATAAACCAGCCACAATTTTTTTTGGTTGCAATAAATTGGCCTTGCGAACTGGCAAGGTAAGGCTAAATTGACTTTAAGCTTAAAAGATACTACCTGATGGGACTGCCATAAACAAAGTCATCCTGCACGGACCTACACTAAGAATATTAACATCCTTTTAAGAAAGTTAAAATCATGTTATTTAAGTGTTTTAGATAGGTATTAGAGTGCTCTTATATATTAAGGTATTCTCAGAAAGATTATGGATTTTAGATTATAGGTTTTAGGTTATAGGATTTAGGTACTTTTTAGATGTTTGTTAAGTATTAATAAATATAAGTGTTTATATATAAACTATTCTGTTAAAGAATTATTATAAGTTGGTAAGATGAGTGCATATTACTGCCTCAGTAAAATATAGCCTGGAAAAAAATAATATTCACTTTTGACAGATACTTGTGTATGTGTATCACTCTCATTTTTTTAATTCAGCACTTCAAATAATTTCAGGCGAAAACTCCAAGACATTATGACCCATGATGAGCTTCAAATTTTTGATCCAGTGCAGGATTAGTTTTGTTTGACCTTCTTCATTGTGATTTAAAGGAGGACAGAATTGGGTTTTTAGTGCTAAAAACATGATTTAATGTAACACCCACCCTTCATCCAAGAATCTTCCTTTTGCAACAGATGGAGGAGATTACAGAGAGTCACAAATGTAGACCAGTTCCTCAGCACTTGGTCTTGTCACTGAGGAATTATTCCCACTTCTAGAGAGATCAGCTCAGCTAAGGCACTATTCCTCCACCTACAGTGTCAAGATAAGTTTTTTCTTTTTGGAGACAGAGCCTCACACAGTCCTGTGAATTTGGTTTGTTTATTTGAATGGGGAGACTGAACACTTGAAACAGAAAGATCAAGATGTTTTACCCCGCACTACTGCATGGGGTTATTTAGGGTCTGCCTTGGCAAGCCCTACTACAGAAGCCTATCCCGTACGTGGCACTAACCAAATCCTGGCACAGAACCAAACTTCTTATTTTCAAGAGAGTATCCAAAAGATTCCTTGGATATATATATGTATATATACATATATATATGGATATGTATATATAATATATATAAAAATAATATTTTACAAAGTGACTTTTGGTGAGTCAAACTTATTTTGGTGAGACAAGTGTGAACAAATCAAAAACACATGCTTTCAGTTTCCTGGGAAGTAATGATTACTCTAAAGTTAACATGACTCTGCCAGGTGAACTTTAGATTTTATTAAGTTTCACATATTTGGCAAATATTTCAAGATGTAGGACTAGGGCATCTGGATTCATCTAGTCCTCATATAAATTAGACAGTACCAACACGTGTTGAGTTGTGTGACTTTCATGTCTGTTCAGAGCAAATTGGATTCTCAGGACCTAACTCACTCTCACAAATGGGATTTCAGGGTGAGCCTTCATTTTCCATCTCAACCCTAATTTTTTCTCTGAATTCAAGAGAATATGGATGAATATTTGGAATGAGAGCTTGAAAAAGGTGTCATGGTCAAAGAACACTCACACTTAAAAATGGATAGTTATGATTTGTATAGATGGATCTGTTGAAGAGAGTTTTCTAACTGAACACTAACTTTTATCAAAATGGTTTTACTTGAGAAATCAGATATTGGATTTTGTCAATTGTCCAATGTAGTTACAATCTCTAATAATGTGACACAATATGGCTTTCACACCTAGAGGACAATCCCTGATTGTACTCATCTACATTAGAAAGAAAAGGGAAAAGACAGTCTTTTTTTTTTTTTTTTTTTGCCCAAAACAGAGTTGTTTTAATTTTTTTAAAAACAGTTTCATGGTTTACATTCATTCATGACACTGTTACATAAAGACAGTTTCATATAAGTAGATAATGTACATTGTGGAGTTTACACATGACAGTTGACATATGGAAAGAAATGTTTAACACACTGGAGAAGTAATTGTCTCCAATATAAAACAAAAACTTTAAAGCACCGAAAGTAAAATGAATCTTCTCAATGCAAAAAAGAATGACAAAATTCTGCAACTTGCTCTAACACTGGAAAGGTTTCTCTTACCTGGTTCTATCTGGTCAAGTGGGTTGCTTTTTGTTTTTTGTTTTTTTTTTTTTTTAAATACTTTATTTTTTTTTCTTCAAGTTACATCTCAGTAACAAACCCCTCCCTATTCCCCCTTCCTAACCCGCCCTTCCACCCTCTTCCCTCCAGAGGTTTCCCCTTTCAGTCCAACAGCTGGTTCCTTCTCTTATAACAGTAAGTATTATACAAAACAATAGATATAAATATGCCACATTTATGAGAGTAAATTGGCCCAGTATACCTTCCCAATGTTCAGTTTATACCTATTTGGCCCCTGACTTTAACATTCTACTATCTACCCAACTCCATGAGTTTAAAGGTCTATATGTGACTCAACATTCTTACTATCTTGCAGGACCCAAAGCCTGAAGATTGATGCTGGAATGTATGGAGAGAAAATGGGAACTGTCCAGGCAGTTATTGGTATGTTCTTTCTTAGTTTTGGAAGCTGCAGGCTCTGCACTTCCTATATAAGCAAATATATTTATCCCTCTCAGGTCTCTGAGGTGGTTGAAGAATAGACAGATAGAATCTTATAGTTAAATTTTGAACTGTTTAGGAATCAAGAGGGTGTTATAGATCTAAGAAGATACTCTTAAAAGTGTGTTGCAAGACAGTCTTTTTTTTTAAAGATTTTATTTATTATATATACAATGTTTTGTCTGCAGGCCAGAAGAGGGCACCAAATTTCATTATGGATGGTTATGAGCCACCATTGGTTGCTGGGAATTGAACTCAGTACCTCTGGAAAAGCAGTCAGTGGTCTTAACCTGTGAGCCATCTCTCCAGCCCGGGAAAAGACAGTCTTAATCACCAAAATAAAACATCCTTTTAAGTTTTAGCTCACATTGAAGTATTGATTGTAAATAACACAAAACCAATGCTATTCTGATTAGTATCTCCAAGCTTACCTTGGTAATAGCTGCTAGCATTATGTGAGGATTTCTTAATACCATTTAACATTGAATTTTTCCACCAATTTTACTTTTCAATAAGTAACCACACATGCTTATGTATGTATCATGTCAGTCTTTGTTCTCTGCCATGAACTCTGGTTGTCATAATCCTTCAGGTTTGTTAGGAGAAGAGGGTGTGTGAAGAAGTCAGTGGTTAAAAAGTATCAGTGCCGAGAGGATTAGATTTAATTTACCATGACCAGATTACATTACTTCTCCTTAGCATCAAAGAATTATGGGAAATTTTCTCTTCTCTTGGTCTTCTAATGATACTCAGCTTTTCTTTGTATCTTAGTGGAACCTAGATGTTGTTCAACTCAAAGTCATCTAAAACCTATTTTGTCAAGTGCCTTTCAAAACTGGCTAGCCTATTTTTATACAGAGTGGTCTTAATTCTAGATGATCACATCAATTTCAGTTTTTTTGTCTTTGATTTTACTTTAAAATGGAATTTCATTGTCCAAAGGGATGAAGAATATTGATAAAAGGAAGCAAATAGGACACTGTCACAAATCTTCAAAACCGAATTGTTTACTGGTCTTGAGATGAATTCTTCAAACAAGAAAGTAAATACATTTCTGTGAACTTATCAGAAAAGAGTTTTTGTATTTGAATCTCATTGATTTTCTTATTCCTTTTAAAATTAGTCTTTTGCAGGGGATTTCTGAAAAGTTTTTAGGAACAGAAAAATGTTCCACAAATCTTCGATTTGTCCAAATTCTATTGCAATTGTATGTTATATTATTTGGTGGTTATTAGATAATAGTTATTAGTTCTTTCTGGACCTGTATTACAAATAGTACAGATATCAATAAACACCAAATTATTTACTAGCTGCCCTTTTTCTTTGAGTCCTGGTATCATGAATCCTGGGTTGTCCATGTTCATGCCAGGGAAGTACTCTACCAACTGGACTGCATCCTCATTTTATATTTTAGTAGTTTTCTAATGCTTAGCTTTTGATTTAATTTCTTAATTTGTAAGAAAGATGTGATATAAGTATCTCACAAGCTAAGTTCCTCATTGGAATCATTAGTAATTATCTATTGGAAACAGTAAGAATTGAATGTGGTTATAATTCAAATGATCTACATTTGAGTTAGAATTTTATGATATAATCAGACAATAACAGACAACATATGATTATAAAGTACATTACTAAATATGTATGTTATTATATACACAGTCTCTATATTGGTAGGAATTTAGGGATAGAAGCTCAGAGAAAGATCATTCTCTTTTCCCTGAGTCTTACCGTGTAATGCATGTGTGACTGAGTATGTGTGTGTGTGTGTGTGTGTGTGTGTGTGAATGAGAGAAAAATGGGATTGTTGATGCTATGTCTTCTGGGATGGATGAAGGGAGGGAAATAGGTTTTAGACTTCAAGAAATGTTAGCCAAAAAAATTGTACCAGAAACATAAAACTTACCTCAGAAGCATGTTAATCATGGCTTAAAAGCAAAATCCCAAGCCACATGCCATGTCAGTGAATAGAATTATGTGAGATATACAAAGATTAAAATACAGGGAGGAAGGGTGGGACTTGGAAGGGAGGACTTTGATTGAGATGTAAATTGAAAAATTAATTAATAGTAAAAAATTTAAAAATATAGACAGAAAAAAGAAAGGTATCTATAGAATTAAATGCCAAGTACTGGACTATTTGTCTAGAATAAAAAGCTGTTCAGCTCATGATGGAAAGAACATGACTGCAGAATCTTCTCAGTGCCTCCTAAGGGCTTCTATGGTGGGGACGACACATTATAACACACAGAAAGCTTATTAACTTGGGTGACTAATAAAGTCACCCAAGCCATTATGGAAGATGCATCTTTGTGATGCCATCTCATCCAAATTAATTTCCTAAGCACCTTATTTCAAATACCATTAACATATGACTCTGGAGATTAGATTTTAATGTGAGTTTTGAAGGGAATAAGTATCTAGACCACAGCACAGGGTTAGCAACAAGGACAATCGTCCTTGAAAGGAAGACTGAGTGATGGGGGCAGGGAAAACCAAGAAAAGATGAAATAAAGGAAACTATAATCTATGTAAACTATAAATCTGACATCAGATCTTTTCCTCTTGTGTTACTAGATGTCAACTGGGTAAAACCCTTCAGTAAGGTCAAAAAGCTCCATCAATATGAACTAGAAATGCCATTGCAGGTAATAGTTCCCAGTTAAATGTAGTCCCTTAGTGGAGAAGTTAAGAGACAATATGAATGAATAATAGCTCTTGGTTAGCAATGGTCTTATTTCTCTACCAGAAAGTAATGAAGAGCTCTCTTTATAGAAATATAGACTAAGACATACCAAGTTTGCAATTGGTTCCTACTACCTGATGATTTACTTAATAACAGTTGTAATCAACAAACTTGAATTATTTTTTTTCATAACACACACTTTTTTAAAAAGTTTTTTTGAGATAGGCTTTCTCTGTGTAATATCCCTGGCTGTCCTGGAATTGCTTTGTAGACCAGGCTGGCCTTGAACTTACAGAGATCTGCCTGCTTCTGCCTCCCAAGTGCTGGGATTAAAGGTGTGCATCACCACTCCTAGCTACTTTTTCTTTTCTTTTTAATTTGGAAACAGATTCAGGAGGGCAGACCATGTCCTAGACAACCTCTTCCCAATGACACATCACCCAGGTGTGGAGGAAGTCTGAGCTTGTAAACCCTTTTCTGTGTCACCTGGCATGGGGATAAGGGGAGGCAGAACAATCCCGAGAACACTCCTGAGAGGACCTCAGACACCCATAGGCCCTGGGAGCCACTATGATGAGCAAGTAAGTGGTGGAGAGATGGAAGAGAAAGAGAAGGTTGTGTACAAAATGAAGAGAGGCAGAACTGAAGACTCCAGAGGAGTGAGGAGCACCCTGATGTGAGTAACCAGTGATCCCACCTAAAGCAATGGGGAAGTTCTGGCCTGTGCTACTTTCAAGGACCATGTCTGGGTCCTTGGCCCTGCAGCAGCAAGGGTCTCTTACTACTAAAGTCAGATTGGCATCCCTAGTCTGGACTGAGACATGGAGCCATGTCGATGTAGGAGGGCTGTGCAGAACTAGCACCATTCCTTGCCTGGGAATGAATCATGGGAGAGCTAGCCCACACTGCATGAGAGCAGGAGAGCTGGCCCTGCACCTCATTCCTAAAGTACAACAGATGGCCCTGTTTGTGAGAGTTTCAGGTGATCATGCCCTGAGGGTGTGAGCATGTGAGAGCTGGCCCTGCCACTCATCTGCTGTATGGTGGTGTGGGTGAGGGAAAGATATTCCACTTTGCCATCACCATCTGCAGCAGGCAGAAGAGCTGGCACTGGTGTTATGGAAGTGTGAGAGCTGGCCCTGCCCCTCATCTGCCACAACCCTCAGAAGAATGGGCCCTGCACCTTGCCTGGACAGCACAGTAGAGTTGACCCTGGTGGCAGTGGACATGGGTGAGTCTGTTACTGAGGGCATGAGAGCCGGATAGCTGGCTCTGGCCCTTGCCTACTGCGACACTGGATGAGCAGTGCTTGAGAGCTCACCCTGGTGGTCTGGTTGTGAGAGAGCTAGCAGACTGACCAGCTGAGACCCATTCAGGCCCAGATCTAGTTCTTTGAGTCTGCCCACCCCAATATCTACTCCATGTATGAACTGCTGGAGTGTATGAATGGAATGGTCCTACAGATCCAAAGCTTCAGGATCTCCATAACACAGGGCGATGACAGGATATCTGAGAGTAGTTTTAGCAAGGGCCGAGTATTGATAGTGTAGCAGAAGCCAGAGGACTCAAATCAGACCAACAACTCATTTCAATGAACATTTGCAAGCAAAAAAGTGTGGACAAAGGGTATAATGTGGGATAAACTATAACACACTTCAGTTTCCACAATGAGATTTTTTTGTTTTTTTCTTTTGGAAGGGATCTTGCCAACCCTGATGTAGGTGTGAAGGGAGAGGGAGATGAGTTGGACTGGGGAGCATGATGTGAAATTGAAAAAGAAAATAGATTCTTCTCTCATACAATGCATTCCTATCATTGTTTTTCTTCCTGCACTCATTCCAGCTCCCCTCCAACTCCCTTCTCCCCCAGATCCAGTCCTCCTCTATTTCCTTTCAGAAAACAGCAGGCCTCCAAGAGACAGCAACCAACCAACCAACCAACCAAACAAACAAACAAACAAAAAAAAAAACCCAAAATACAATGTGACAAAGCTAAAACCCTCATATTTAGGCTGGTCAAGGCAACCCAACAGTAGTAAAAGAATATTAAGAGCAGGCAAAAGAGTCAGAGACACACCCACTCCCACTGTTAGGAGACCAACAAAACATCAAGCTAGCAGCCATAACATATACACAGAGGAGCTGGTATATATATTATGCACAGAAACCCAGGCAGGCTCCCTGCTTGGACCTTCAGTGTGTGAACCCCTATGTGCTCTGCTTAGTTGATTCAGTGGGCCATGTTTCAAAACAATAATTTGGTGGAATATCACTTCTTCCTCTGTCATTTTCCCTACATTTTGATGTAGAAATGATCAAAGGTACAAATATTAGTGTTCCTTTATATAATCACTTAGCCTTGAAGTCAGAGAATTTACATGTGTCATTTCAGTAGCCTCCATATAAAACCAGAGACTTAACAGTTAAATAAATGTTTTTTCAAATGAGCAAATAAATATCCATTGCAGCATGGTAAGAGCATAGAAACAGGAATGCTACAAAAAGATGCAACTTCTGTTATTAAAATTATCCATCATTCATTTAATGTTACTTGAGCTTCCATTTTCAAGACTGACCATTTAGTATTGGATAACAAATTGCTGTGCTCTTCCCTGGGGAAGACTATTTCTCCTGCTCTCAGCATTCCTTAGTTGCCTATGTAGGGTTCAGGCCTCATGGGTTTCTCCCTTCTTTTATCGATGTTGTAAGCAAAGTAGTGATATGCCTACAATAGATACAATTGGAATTCCGAAGCCTCTTCCTAAGCATCAGTATTCTTATGACATAATAAATTTTCTACCTAGATTCTTTCTTTTACTCAAGAGAACTATTTTTTCTAATTCTACAAAGCAAATGGAAAGAACCGAGCCAAATCCAAATTCTGTAATACTGAAGGCGATGGTGAAGCTGAGCTCTGGTATTATAAATACGATATCTATTTTATGAAAAAAGAATTTCAAATAGGTATTTAATCACCTGGCAGTTGTGCCAAGAGCACACAGCTAGCTACACAAGGAACACTTGTAGATTGCAAAGTAATATTTACAGAGAGATATAGACTCTATCAGCATTTCCATGTTTTGTGTATCTGATTTTTAAGAAAAGATATTGAATAGGTCATTTGATATGTTAGCTGAATGCAGCTGTTTAGATATTTGTTTGGTCTGCTATTGAATTTTTCATTAAAAATATGTGGTTAACAGCAGCCAGCCTGATTTGCATGTGCGTGTTTCTGATTTGTTCACCGCTATGCCTCCTGTCTCCTACATCTTAATCACACCCAGGCGCCCGCCCCATTGCATTACCAGAAGAGAAGTGATGGACATCCTTTGACTCTCTTCATGACCCCCTGATAATCCTGTTTCACACACAGGCTCCCTGCTGGAGGAAACACAAAAGCTGCCACTGTAGTTCTTTACTTCCAGTCGATATTCTGACAGACTTGATCTAGCAAATTAGTATGCTGTGGTAGGGGCACGACAAAAGACCCTTTTGACACACTCTGAATCAATACCAAGGCCGACAGAGAGCCATTTCACCGCAGTTCTGTTATTTTTTCCCCTTTTGATGACCCCTTCCTTTTTTCCTCCAGCTTATATGACCTTGTCAGATTTAAAAACATAATGTTAGAAAAGTCATCCTTGCACACATATATGTATAGGTGCACATGAAAATACACACACACACCACCATATATCACATACTAGAATACGTAGAGGAAATGTAAAAAAAAAAACCATGCAGTTGGAGAGAAAAATTCAAGTATCTTTAAAAATGAAACTTGTTTTTATAGGATAAGAATAATATATCTTAAGTACTATATATGCTTGTAAACATAGCTTAATTAGGCCTAGATAATTTTCATCCCATGTTATGCTAGATTCGTCTAGATTATAAATTCTAAAAGTTGTTTAAAATGAAATATACAGTTTGAAATGAAATATAAGTGTTTTATATTTCAAGTTGCTCATTAGTTATATTAGCCAGTGCCTCTGAGTAGAGGATACTGAAAAGTCTGCCATGTTTCTGAGTTTAAGATCATCACAGGGCAACTTCAAATAGAGAAAAATGACATTAATAACAATATAATTTCTCCCTTTATCACAGTAACATTTTAATATCACCATGCATTTTGAGAAAAGATAGTTTCACTTCATATACTTAATGCTTGAGGCAAAAAATACCATATCTTATTTGTTCCATATGTGATATGGAACCTCCCAAATATCTGATTTCTAAAATAAGGACATATTGTTGTCTTTGTTTTAAAATATTTCAAACATATTCAAAAACAAAATATTGATCTTCTATTAAGTTTAATGTATAAGGATCACTTTCATTTTTCTCTGAAAGGCATAATTATGTATGTTACAATTGCCAATGTATCTAAACTTGTGTCTTATCTGCTGTGTTATAACAAATAAGCCCTGGGATGGAAGATTCAGCTGTTGATACAATAACTGCTATCATAGTATCTCTATTGTAAGCATGAAACACAGGAAGGTACTTGAGGATATTTCCTGGAGATTAATTAATGATGAAAGTAAAACCTTAGGAAATATTCTCATGTGTATTAGGAAACACTTAGGAAATACTCTGTCTCTACAGGCAACAAAACTGTCTTCTGAAAAAGCTGAACTGTTGACTTCCAGTGTTTACCTGGGAGTATTCCACAAGCCTTCTGATGCTTTATCGCATTCAAGCACAGAAACCTCATCACCTCAAATACAACAACTCCATAGACTCCAATCAAACATAAAACCACTCATGCTAATCCTTTCTAGGAGCTTAGTGGGAAAATCATCCAAAGAAACTCCAACCCTTTGTCCACTTTTCTTAAAATAAACCAATCTAGGACCAGTAATGGCCTCCAAGACATAACTAACTTGGGAATATTTTCTGTTCTTCAGATTTACTGTACTACTATTAGGACAGACTGATTCATGAGGGTCTATGTACTTAGCATGTAGCTGGATGGTATAAGATAAATCACATTTGTAAGGCCATTAATTATACAAAGCTCACCATGAAGCCTACATTTGCAGGGCAATAAAACTCTAGAAATATTTTTCATTGAGAAAACCATTTTTAATAAAATTCATTTTATATAACTGAACCTGTGTAGACCCAACAGAATATACATCCAGATGTAAAATATTAATATTTTACTTAGATTATTAATTAAAATACAAAATAACAATGATAAGTAGTTACTGACCCAATACATTTTCTATAAAACACAAGTATTTTAATTTGTATAGTGTTTTATTGAAGAATATTCACAATTTAAAGATTAATCGTGTAGAATGCTGTGACTTTTTATGTTTGTGTCACACACACACCCCCATGCGTGCACCCACCCACGCACACATGTGCACGTGCACGTGCACAGCGGCCACAGCAGATACAGAACCTGTGGCTGTTCTACCATAGAGAGATGATGAGCTACCCTTGTAGATAACACAATGGTTCTACTGGAATTCAGTTGCTTGCAAGAGGAGAGTCCACCAACATAGGGTGATGCTCAAAAGGGAAAGCTGAGTGTGTAATTGTAATCCAGAAGAAATACCTATCACGGTCATCAAAGATTGTTGTGGCTCACTTTTACCCCTTAAACACTAGACTTTTGTCAGTGTTTCCCTTCAGTACTGATATTTGCTCTATTTTTTTTTTTTTGGAACAGACATTTGTAAGACAATGTTATGTACTTTTTAATTATTTATGAACACTCCTGAAAATATCCGTGCTAGCTTTCTTTGCATTGTGATCATTTGTTCTACAGAGAACAATCAGCTGCAAGTTTATATTTTCTCAATTTCTGCAGATTTCATCATGTAATTTTATACTAAACTCACAGATCAAATAGAAGAGCTTAAATAAAAACCAAGCTGGTGTTAGAAGGAGTTATCTATGTGGTAGGGCATGTGTTGGCTTTCAGTGTCTTAAGTCACCTTGTGCAAGTGGTTTGATCCAATGTACTGCAATGGAATCCACTGACTTCTCGAAGACATGAGGTCAGAGAAAATGTCTCTTCTTTCTAGAATAGTCTTTTAGGTTACTGTCTTATCTTTTCCATCTATATAAATCATTATTTAGACAAAGCTTTAGAAGCACTTCCCATTATTTAAGTATTAAAAGTTCCATTTAATTTTATTATGTCCACAGAAGAAATTATTCTTATAAGACTCAAGTGAATTAGAAGATAGGAACAACAATTTTCTCATTAGTAAATCATAATCTGGCATAAGGTTTGAAAGAATAGAATGGAAACTCTTCCCATATTCACCATACCAATGGAATACCAAAGTTTAGTTCTGATTGCTCAGCAATAGTTTTTTTCCAGTTCATCTTTTAAGCTAAATCCTCCTTTAACATTTGAAAAGAGTATCTAACTACCACAACCAATGACTTCACTTCTTTCAAGGTTCCTATACCAATGGTGGGATGAGTGAAAAGAATGTAGCCATTTTTCCCATGATATTTTACTCTTCTGGGCTTTAGGGGCTTTGTCTGTATACTTGTTTTGTTTATCATAGTCAAGGTCCCATGTAGCCAAGGGTGGCCTTAAATTTCCAGGGTAAGATGACCTTGAACTCCTGATACTCCTACCTCTACTTTCCCAGTGCTGAGAATATAGATGTATGCCACTATGTTAAGTTCTAGGCAGTAATAGAGTTTTTCTTTAGGCCTATGACCTGTCTAGCCACAGGTTCTTTGTCCAATAATGGTTTTGGGTAATAGTTTCATCTTGTGAAGTTGGACTTAAAATCCAATCAGAAAGTGATTGGTTACTGCTATAATGTTTATGCCACTCTTGCACCAATGGGCAGGACTTACCAGGCTAAGTGTTACTGTAGCTTACAGAGTTCAGTTTATGAATGAATTAAAGTATACTGAGCCACAGCTGAACTTATACCTTGGATGATGTCATGAAATTCTGACATATGTTCTTCTCTAAAGAGAAGAGTCAGAATCAGAAGCATGTTGTAGTTGGCTTCTTAATTTTTTAATATGATGGCAGAGCTGTGGAGTACTGTGTCCTCTTTCCCAGGACATAGTTCATCTCTTAATGCTGAAATGATGGAGCTTGCTTTCTTGCATTTGAGCAAAAGAGGAGAAATGACTAAGTATCACTTGACTCACAGATTTAAATGATTTTGTTATACTGATCAATAGCCCAAGTTTCTATAGGGTATTTATTATGGCTCCATGAGAATTAAACAGTAAATTAATGTCATTTCACAAATATCCTTTATCTTTTGTAGCATAACAATTTGTGACTAAGTGAAAGCTAATTGTAGAACCTCTAATACATCACTCGGGCAGAATCTCTGTTTCTCCTTATGTCAATTGTCCTGGCTGTTATTGATAGTGTTTTTACTCTTGTGTATGTTGGTTTGGGAATATTATAATTCTAGGTTCTGATGTCTGATCTTGTCTTTGTTGGGTAGGCGTTTTGTTCCTTGGATTCGATTGCCCTCTCTGGTAGCTGTGTGCTACCTGGTAGGAAATCCTCTGGGATCCTGGTAGTTGTAGTTCCTGGGGGTTCTAGGTAAATTGTGTCCCTAGGTATTGGAAGCAAGTATTTAGGAATGCAATGAGCTAGGAGGTGGGTGATGTGATCCACAGGAAGGATAAAAGCAGGGTTTTCCCACCATGATCTGGTTAATTCCCTGGGGATGGGGAGAGACAGTTGGGAGAAGTCACAACAGGTTATCTGCTACTGAATTGGCAACGAGACTAAGCAATTAGATTTGGAGGAGACAGGGAGAAGGACCATCTGAAGTTTGCCTGTGTGCTTCTCTGGCTGGAGATGGGGTTTGGGATAAAAGAGTGAATGTGGAGGAAGGCTGGGGGAGAAGATCTGTACAATCAGCTGGTGACAGGGACAAATAGGGATGAGATGGGGCAGGGTTGGGATCTGTTGGGGGAGTTGAGGCAAAGCTGAAGATCTGCAGCTAGTCTATGGTTTCCGGGGCCACAGTGGTCAGTGGGATCCCAGGGAATGCTTGCTGGATGTGGGGGACAGGGATAAAGCACTGGAAGGAATTTAGGAGAGGAAGGGTTGGGATAACAGAATAAACTGGCAGGAAGATTGGGGGAGAAAATCTGTGTGATCCTCTGGAGATGAGATCCCTGTGGGAAGTGAGTTGGGGATGAAAGTAGGGGATTGGATTTGGAGCAGCTGAGGGAGAGGTAAAGATCTGCAGCCAGCCCACCTCCTTCCCTAGCTGGAGTCTAAAAGTGAATCTTTATATGTTATTCAGGTATTAATGTTGTTCCGAGGCCAGGTGTCTTAGGCAAATCAGTCTCTGCTGTGCTGCAGACAGGTCTCCTAGATTTCAAGATTAGTTTATGCTTGCTTAATCTTGGTGATAGAGAACATGAGCCTGTCTGGGAGGATGATATAGAGAGCATCTGGCAGAGGAGCCTATGGACTATTTCCTCAGCTAAAGTAAAGAAAAGCACCAGCTTCCTTTCTTCTTTCTTGAGACATCACCATGACATCAGAGGATGTTTCCGACACTGCCACTGGCTTCTGTGTGCCTCAGGACAAAGACAAAAAGAATAGAGAGCTGAAAAGAAGCATTCGCCTACAAGACATATTTAAGTATTTGGTTCAACTACCAATCTAAACTCCGGGCTCACTTTTCATATAATTAGTACATGTTCTTACAATGCCAATTATTTTAGTTAATGAAATAAGTGAATATAAAGATAATGAAATTTTTAAAGATATAAATAAAAATTTTATAATAAATGCAAAGGTGTGTGACATTCAACTCCTAAAGACACATCTAAAGAATGTGTAAAATGTTACTCACCACTTATCTCTAATGCTGAACTCCTATAGAGAACATTTCTTGAATATTTCATGATCTAAATTATATGCCCTTGTTATCTAATACAAATCCACCTGGCTGCACCTGCCTTCGGTATCTGCTAAACTGGTGCTGTTAAAAATTAACATTTGCTACGGAAAATGGAGCAAGAACTTTCCAATCTGAAGTACGAATGACCATATGGTGAGAAAGGCAGAACTGTATGATCAGCATTACCTGTTTCTCTTTTACCTGCGGGCAAACCTGACATCGTACATATGCTTCCATGTTTACTCATGTGCAACTATGAAGGGCACATTTTATATTCCAGTGAGCAAAAGAGCAAACATGGTCTTCTTCTTCTTCTTCTTCTTCTTCTTCTTCTTCTTCTTCTTCTTCTTCTTCTTCTTCTTCTT
>CAJQZJ010032332.1:4083481-4119350 GCA_907164525.1 Lophiomys imhausi
ATTGGCAGTCTGTATAGAACTAGACAAGGCAATAGCTGAGGCAGTAGCTCCCACAGCAGCAATAGTGATGGCAGTAACAATAGCTGCAGTGATGCTAAAATCTCTTTTAAGCCTGAATAGCATCATGGTATTAGGAGCCTCTACAGTAACTGGTATATATAGAGGAATTCTAGTCACCACAGCCACAGGAAAGGCTGTGGCATTCCAGCATAGGGCATAAAAACATATGCCCGGAGTGCATACTAACTTTTCTTCACCCAAGGATGCACTCCCATTGCTTACAATCCACAGAAAAGGAGGCCAGAGACACACTGGCGAAGCTAAAAAGGTCTTGTTGTGGTAAGAATGAAACAAAGATTTCCAAGTACCAGAGCCACTACCGCTAGAAAAATCCAGATTGGTAGTGGACCCTAGGGAAAAACTACCTCTTTGATAAATTCCTCCCCCAAGCATAATGACAGGTCCAAATCCATATAGCTACCATTTGCTCCACACAAAAGCCAAAATCAAAAGGATTGGTGGCAGTCTGCTGAGGATCCCTAGTAGATATATCAAGCATCTGATCTTTGATATGTATGTAAAGGACATTGTAATGACCCCATGCCCAGTAGCCAACCAGGCTGGTGCCATACCCGTCCGGTATCTTTTTCTCAGAGATGGGAAACTAGGATACCAACCCATATGCAATCAAACATGTCCTTCTTGAAGTCGCTAGAAGCTGACCCCAAGTGCAGTGCTTAGCCTCGCATCCTGAGCGTGATGATAGCTTAGTCCTTTAGGACATTCAACCAAGCTTGTGGTTGTCTAGCCTCCAAGGCAGCAAAGGCTTGCACCAGCATGGCATTACTTTTCCTCTGTGAAATCCTCATCTTACAGATACACCATAGGGCAATGAAACTGACTAGGAAGAACATGCCTCCTAGGGCACCCATTCCCTCAGATGATTCATGGCTCGGAGGATCCATATCGACAGTCCTTCAGCAACAGAGACATCAACCCAGGTGGAATTCACATGCACGATGGCAGTTCTCAGATTCTGCATCAGCTTATCAAACTCGCCAGACCAATTTCCTGTAAGATACTGAGAGAGTTGCTTAAACAAATTTGCAGCTACAATATAATTTTGATATGGCACAGAGGTCACACACAAACCAGTCATTTTTCACTCACAGCCAATCTGGGCCACCTGCCACAATACATCCAAGGCCGTGGCTACATTGGCTGACAAATTATTCAAGGTAGCGGCAGTCTGCACTGAGGCATCCAGGCTTCCAACCCCTTGTTCTTATAAGGGGTGATAGCTGCTTTACACTCCTTTGTACATTGCTCATACACAAGTTGTTTAATTAAGGGCATTGACAAATCAGGGTCTCCAAATACCCTTCCAGCTGCTTCAACCATTATAACCACGAAGTCTGAGAAAGGCTCCAGGGGATCCTGAATAACCTTGGTTAGATTGCCATTCACTTCCCCTTTGTTAGGCAATGATTTCCAAGCTCTGGTTGCGATTAAATTGATTTGCCCAAACACCTGAGCCGGATAGGCAATGTTAAGTTTCAAATTCCTAGCTAAAAGTAGCTCCTGAAGATCCAGAAAAATTGGATGTGACTCAGACAATCCCATGATTAAAAATTTACTTTCGGTTCGCAGCTTCCCTGTGAAACTTTACCTTTTGTTCGCAACTTCCCGCGAAACTTTACCTTTTGTTCGCTATCTCCGCGAAACTTTACCTTTTGTTCACTATCTCCGTGAAACTTTACCTTTTGTTCGCTATCTCCGCGAAACTTTACCTTTTGTTCGCTATCTCCGCGAAACTTTATTGTCCTAATTTATCCCAGGAACTTACCAGCGCTGCCCCTGACTGCAGGAGTTCTGAGTCTTTTTTGGGTCCCCGTACGGGCCACCACTTGTCGCGTCCCCCTCGACCAGCAGGGATGACGCAACTCACAAAAGCTCTTCTCCAGCAGTTTATTCAGGTCCCTTGAAAACAGTCTTCTGAATGCCCGGGCAGACCCAACCCACAGGCTAAATACTAAATGAACAGCCAATCAAGTAAAGCCACGTGGTGCTATCTTAGAGGCCCACGTATGCGGAAGCAAGCCAGATCAGCGGTCTTAGCCAAATATGGACTTGTTTACCACCGAGAGCGCTCACCATCGGGCTGGTGGAAGGCGGAAACCGGCACCATCTTTAGGGTGTGGCACATCGCAGATCTCTACACAGGTGCAATGGAGTCAAAGGGAGGGGGAATACTATTTCCCTGAGTCATGGTATGTTATTTCTATTTCAGATGGGGAGATAGGGTATGTTGTGTCAAGATGAATGGCAGACAAATAGATGAGAGATAAGGGATGATAGACAGATTATAGGTACAAAGAAATGATATATATATATGATATAGATAGATAGATGAGAGCTAGACAGAGACAAAGACAAGGAAAAATGAAAAAAAATTACCTAGTGTTTATAAAGCAGACATTGCAGGATCTATTGTTATCTATATTATTGCATCCAATATTCAACCATAAATTGTTTTCCATTTCATAGAGAAGGAAGTTGTGTTTCAGAGGCACTGTTGCTTGCTTGAAGCCAACTATGTAATGAGAGAATTTTCATTAATTCATTGAGAATTTCATACAACATATTTTGCAGTCATCCATTCCCTGCTTTTCAACTCCAAGTCCTCCAATATCTACCTCTCTTCTTTATTCATCTACACTTCATGTTCTCATTTCTTTCTTTCTTACTTTTTTAAATAGAGGTACTCTTTTATAGGTTCTATTCTTTCGTTTTATTTTTTTCTGGAATGTCTGTTTGAGTAACTCTTACTCAACTTTTCTTTTTTTTTCCTTGCACTCATTTTCTTTCTTTTTTTTTCCTCTTTATTTTTTATTTCTTCAAGTTACATCTCAATCGCAATATCCCCTACACCCCCCTCCAGTCCCATACTCCCAACCTCTTCTGCCTCAACCCACCCATCCCCTTCCTTTTTCTTTTTAAGTTTAAGGTATATCTTTTTCCCCCCAACAGCTCCCCCTTTTCAGTCCAACAAATGGCTCTTTCTCTTATAATAATAAATAAAATACAAAACAACAGAGGTAATTAGGCCACAGTTATGAGGGTTATATGGCTTAGCATACATTCCCAATGTCCAGTCCATACGTATTTGGCACCTGACTTTAATGTTCTACTATCTAACCATCTCCATGAGTTTAAAGTTCTAGATCTAACTCAGTTTTCATACTAACTTGCATCACAATTTTAAAAACATCTTAGATTTATTACACTCTCTTGATTCCTAAACAACTCAAAATTTAATTATGAGACTCTAGCTATCTATTTTTCAACCACCTCAGAGACCTGGGAGGGATAAATATATCTGATTATATAGGAGGTGCAGGGCCTGCAGCTTCCAAAACTAAGAAATGACATACCACTGGCTGCCTGGACAGTTCCCATTTTCTCTCCATACATTACAGCACCGATCTTCAGTTGTTTGGCCCCGTTTCTCTGACAGACATTGATTGTAGAGCAGGAATTATGAATGACTTGCCTACCCTGTCTTGACAGAGCTAGGTTGTCAACTTACCTGCTTCCAAATTTTGACTTTTTGGACAGCATTCTGTTTACAGTTGGAGCAAGGTGTTTTTCCTGTCAAGAGAATGGCTTGCCACTAATTCAATCATCTCCCCACTGGAGATTCTTCGATGCTCATCTTCTACTTGGAGGAGAATAGCGGGTGCTGTCAGGAGTTGACATGTCTCGATATCATAAAATTCTAAAGTTAAGAGAACACCTTTAAATGACATATTCTGCAGATCTCTTGAGGTTTTTGAAGAGGCCCTCTCTATCTCTTATATTAGGACAAGCAAATGTTGCTTGTCTCTTAGCAACTTGATTTCTGATTAGCTTAGAAAATAACTATAGTAGGTTGTTATAGTACCTAACAAAATGACAGGCTTGCATGACTATTAGTTTGCATTTCTTAATTATCCTAAACAGTTCATGAAAATTAGTAGCAAAAGGCCAAAACTTCACATTTCATTTTTTTTCTTTATCCCCTGAGCCTTCCATCCCACTTCTCTGGAGTGGGGTGTCCCTATATAACAGTACCTCATCCCAGTTCAGAGGTCTTATGAGGGCCAAGAGCCTCCTCATACATTGTGGGTCTATGCGGCAATACCACTTGTGAAAAGTGTCAAATTGCCAGAGAGAGAGAACCAAAAAAACCAACCAAACAAATAAGCAAACAAACAGATAAAAAAGAATACAAAATTAAAAAAATAAACATAAAATATAAAAAATAAAACGTCTATGTCCATGTTCCCTTTGGTGTGTTGGTTGTAGTATCGATATCTTCTACTGTATAGCTAATAACCTACTATAAGTGAATAGCTGCCATATGCATCCTTCTGAGTCTTGGTTAGATCACTCAGGAGGAGCTTTTCTAGTTCCATCCATTTGGCTGCAAATTGCATAGTTTCATTGTTCCTGATAGCTGAATAATATTCGATTGTGTAGATGTACCACAGTTTTTTAACCCATTCTTCGGTTGAGGGACATCTGGGTTCCATCCAGTTTCTAGCTATTACAAATAAGGCTGCTATGAACATAGATGAGGAAACGTTTTTTTTATGATTCCGTGGGGAGATATTTGGGTGTATACCCAGAAGTGTTATGGCTGCGTCCTGAGGCAAAGCTATTGCAAGTTTTCTAAGATATCGCCAGACTGACCTCCATAGAGGTTGCACAAGCCTGCACTTCCACCAGCAATGGAGGAGGGTTCCCCTTTCTCCACACCCTCGCCAGCATGTGCTGTCATTTGAGCTTTTGATCGTAGCCATTCTGACAGGTGTGAGATGGAATCTCAGAGTCATCTTGAGCTGCATTTCTCTGCTGATTAAGGATGATGAGCATTTCTTCAAGTGTCTCTCGGCCATTAGGGATTCCTCCTTTGTGAATTCTCTATTTACCTCCATCCCCCATTTTTTTGATTGGATTATTTGGATTCTCGGCATTTAATTTCTTGAGTTCTTTGTAGATTTTGGATATTAGCCCTCTGTCAGATGTGGGGTTGGTGAAGATTTTCTCCCAGTCTGTAGGCTGCCGTTTTGTTCGAATAACAGTGTCTTTTGCCTTACAGAGATTTTCAGTTTCATGAGGTCCCATTTATTGATTGTTGATCTCAGGTCCTGAGCTGTTGGTGTTCTGTTCAGGAAGTTGTCACCTGTGCCAATGAGTTCGAGGGTTTTTCCCACTTTTTCTTCTAGTAGATTTAGTGTGACCAGCCTTATGTTAAGGTCTTTGATCCACTTGGACTTAAGTTTTGTACTAGGTGATAAGTATGGGTCTATTTTCATTCTTTTGCAAGTAGACATCCAGTTGGACCAGCACCATTTGTTGAAGATGCTGTCCTTCTTTCATTGTGCAGTTTTGGCTTCTTTGTCAAAAATTAGGTGGCCATAAGTGTATGGGTCTATTTCTCGATCTTCAATTCAATTGCATTGATCTACTGGTCTGTTTGTATAACAAAATCATGCTGTTTTTTACTACTATTGCTCTGTAGTACAGCTTGAAATCTGGGATGGTAATACCTCCAGATGTTTTTTTATTGTACAGGATTGATTTAGCTATTCTGGTCTTTTTGTTGTTCCATATGAAATTGAGAAAAGCTCTTTCCAAGTCTATAAAGAATTGTGTTGGTATTTTGATAGGAATTTTATTGAATCTATATATTGCTTTTGGTAGGATAGCCATTTTTATTATGTTGATCCTACCTATACATGAGCATGGGAGATCTTTCCATCTTCTAAAGGCCTCTTCCATTTCTTTCTTTAAGGGCTTGAAGCTCTTGTTATACAAGACCTTTACTTGTTTGGTTAGAGTTACCCCCAGGTATTTTATATTGTTTGTGGCTATTGTCAAAGAAGTTGTTTCCCTTATTTCTTTCTCAGCCCATTTGTTTGTTTTATAAAGAAAGGCTTCTGGAGCGATGCTGTAATGTATGGAGAGAAAATGGGAACTGTCCAGGCAGCCACTGGTATGTCATTTCTTAGCTTGGGAAGTTGCAGACCCTACACTTTCTATAAAATCAGATATATTTATCCCTCTCAGGTCTCTGAGGTGATTGAAGAACAGATAGATAGAGTCTCATAATTAAATTTTGAGTTGTTTAGGAGTCAAGAGAGTGTTATACATCTAAGAAGATACTTTTAAAATTGTGTTGCAATTAGTATGAATGTTGAGTCAGATATAGAACTTTAAACTCATGGAGATGGTTAGATAGTAGAATGTAAAAGTCAGGTACCAAATACATATGGACTGGTCATTGGGAATGTACGTTAAGCCATATAACCCTCATAATTGTGGCCTAATTACCTCTGTTGTACTGTATTGTATTTATTATTATAAGAGAAAGAGCCATTTGTTGGACTGAAAGGGGAAAATATAGGGGGAAATAAGATATACCTTAAACTTAGAAGAACAAAAAAGGGAAGAGGATGGGGGGTTGAGGGTGGAAGGGTGGGACTGGAGGGGGAATAGGGAGGGGACTGCGATTGAGATGTAACTTGAAGAAATAAAAAATAAAGGAAAAAAAAGGGTTCTCTGGTGGAATTTTTGGGGTCACTTATGTATACTATCATATCGTCTGCAAATAGGGGTAATTTGACTTCTTTGTTTCCATTATTTATCCCTTTGATCTCCTTTAGTTGTCTTATTGCTCTAGCAAGAACTTCAAGTACTATATTGAAGAGATATGGCGTAAGTGGACATCCTTGTCTTGTCCCTGAGTTTAGAGGAAATGCTTCAAGTTTCTCTACATTTAATTTGATGTTGACCCCTGGCTTGCTGTATATTGCCTTTATTATTTCAAGGTACAGTCCTTGTATGCGCATTCTCTCCAGAACTTATAGCCTGAAGGGGTGTTGGATTTTGTCAAAACTTTTTCTGTGTCTAGCTAGATTATCATGTGGTTTTTTTCCTTCATCTTGTTTATATGATGAATTACATTGATAGACTTTCGTATGTTGAACCATCCCTGCATTCCTGGGATGAAGCCTACTTAATCATGGTGTATGATACTTTTGGTATGTTCTTGAATTCGGTTTGCTAGTATTTTATTAAGTATTTTTGCATCTATGTTCATGAGGGAGATTGGTCTGAAGTTCCCTTTCTTGTTGGGTTTTTGTGTGGTTTAGGAATCAGGGTGACTGTGGCCTCATAGAATGAGTTTGGCAATGTTCTTTCAGATTCTATTTGGTGAAAGAGTTTGAAGAGTATTGGTGTTAGCTCCTCTTTGAAGATCCCGTAGAATTCCATGTG
Organism: Lophiomys imhausi; assembly: GCA_907164525.1. Classification (NCBI taxonomy): domain Eukaryota; kingdom Metazoa; phylum Chordata; class Mammalia; order Rodentia; family Muridae; genus Lophiomys; species Lophiomys imhausi. The sequence continues at coordinate 4,090,805 of CAJQZJ010032332.1, forward strand.
AAGGACATCTGGCTCTGGTCTTTTTTTGGTTGGGAGATTTTTAATGACTGTTTCTATTTCCTTAGGGGTAATAGGGCTGTTTAATATATTAATCTGATCTTGATGTAGCTTTGGTAAGTGGAATCTACCAAGAAAATTGTCCATTTCGCTTAGGTTTTCAAATTTGGTAGAGTACAGATTTTAAAGTAGGATCCATATATTCTCTGGAATATCCTCAATTTTTTGTTTTTATTACTCCATTTTCATTTTTGATTTTGTTGATTTGGGTTTTTTTCCTCTTCCTTTTAGTTAATTTGGCTAAGGGTCTGTCTCTTTTGTTGATTTTCTCAAAGAACCAACTCTTGGTTTCATTAATCCTTTGTATAGTTCTTTTTGTTTCTAAGTTGTTGATTTCAGCCCTAAGTTTGATGATCTCCTGCCTTCTGCTCCTCTTGGGAGTGTTTGCTTCTTTTTTTTTCCAATTCACCCAGTTTGACTGTTAATTTGTTAATATGAGCTGTCACAATATACTTTTTGAAGACACTTAGTGCTATGAATTTTCCTCGTAGCACAGCTTTCATTGTGTCCCATAGGTTTGGGTATGTTGTGTCTTCATTTTCGTTGGATTTTAAGAAGTCTTTGATTTGCTTCTTTATTTCTTCACTGACCGAGTAGTCATCCAGTAAAGAGTTGTTTAATTTCCATGTGTGTGTAGGCTTTCTGTTGATTCTTTTGCTATTGAAGTCCAGCTTTATTCCATGGTGGTCTGATAAGATACAAGGAGTTATTTCAATTTTCTTGTATCTGTTGAGGATATCTTTGTGTCCAACTATATGGTCGATTTTGGTGAAGGTTCCATGCGATGCTCAGAAGTAGGTGTATTCTTTGTGTTTGGGTGAAATGTTCTGTATATATCTGTTAGGTCCATTTGGTTCATGATCTCTGTTAGACTCATTATTTCTCTGTTTGGCTTCTGTCTTGATGATCTGTCGATTTTTGTGAGTGGGGTGTTGAAATCTCCCACTATTAATGTGTTTGGATCGATGTGTGATTTAAGTTTTAGAAGCGTTTCTTTTATAAATGTAGGTGCCTTTGTATTTGGAGCATAGATGTTCAATATTGAGATGTCCACTTGATGAATATTTCCTTTAACGAGTATGTAGTGCCCTTCTTTGTCTTTTTTTATTAACTTCAATTGGAAGTTTATTTTGTTTGATATTAGGGTGGCTACTCCATCTTGTTTCCTTGGTCCATTTGCTTGCAAAACCTTTTCCCAGCCCTTTACTCTGAGATAGTGTCTATCTTCAATAGTGAGATGTGTTTCTTGTATGCAGCAAAAAGATGGGTCTTGTTTATGGATCCAGTCTGTAAGTCTGTGTCTTTTTATTGGTGAGTTGAGTCCATTGATGTTGATGGATATTAGTGACCAGGGGTTGTTATTTCCCATTATTTTGGTATAGCTGGTTGTCTTGTGTTTCTTTTTGTTAGTTGCTGTGGAGGTTTCTCTTTCCTTTGTTTTCTTGGGTGTAGTTATCTTCTCTGGGCTGGAATTTTCCTTCTAGCATCATCTGTAGGGCTGGGTTTGTGGGTAGATATTGTTTAAATTTGATTTTGTCATGGAATATCTTGTTTTCTCCATCTATGTTTATAGAGAGTTTTGCTGGGTATAGTAGTCTGGCTGGGCACCTATGTTCTCTCAGGGCTTGTAGGACATCTGTCCAGGCCCTTCTGGCTTTTAAAGTTTCTGAGAAGTCAGGTGTAATTCTGATGTGTCTGCCATTGTATGTGACTTGACCTTTTTCTCTTACACCTTTTAATGTTCTTTCTTTGTTCTGTACATTTGGCGTTTCAATTATTATGTGGCGAGGGGAATTTTTTTTCTGATCTAATCTGTTTGGTGTTCTGTAAGCCTCTTGGATTTTTATTGGCATCTCTTTCTTCAGGTTTGGGAAGTTTTGTTCTATGATTTTGTTGAAGATATTTCCTGGACCTTGGAGTCAGGAGTCTTCTCTTTCCTCTATGCCTATAATTCTTAGGTACTGTCTTTTCATTGAGTCCTGGATTTCTTGGATGTTGTGGCTGAGAGATTTTTTAGCTTTCTCATTTTCCTTGGATGTTGTACTGATTTCTTCCATCGAATATTCCATGCCTGAGATCGTATCTTCTCTCTCTTGTATCCTATTTTTGGTACTCATATCCATAGTTCCTGTTCTCTTTCCTTGACTCTCCATTTCCACTTTTAATTCTGACTGTGATTTCTTTATTGTTTCCATTTCCATTTTCATGCCTTGAATGGTTTTATTCATTTTGTATGTTTCCTGCTCCTAATTGCTTGTCTTTGCCTGGAAGTCTTCCATTACACCATCTTTTTCCTGTTCAAGTTGAGCCACCTTGTTTTGGAGTTCTCTAATGGTGTTATCCATTGCTTTCATTTGTGAAATTGTGCATTCTTTGAATTTCTTCATAGATTTAAATTCTTCTTGAAAGGACTCTATCACTTTAAACAATGTAGACTTGTTATTGCTTTCATGTGTTTCAGCTGTGGTGATGTGGTCTGGGTTGGCTGAAAAAGCATAGCTTTCTTTTGTTGGAGTCATCAGGCCCTGATTCCTGTTTTTTTCTGAGGCCTTTGGCCATTTGGAAGTTCTTAGTTGTTCTGACTCCACTCCTGTAAAGTTTGTTTTTCCAGCCTGCCTCTTGGTTGGAGCCTTCACATATCCAAGGGGTGGAGGTGTATACACGTAAGCTTTGGCTCCCAGCTCGAAGTGCCTGTAGTAGCAAAAAGTCCAATAATAATAGTAAAGACTTCAAGGTTTTTCCAGGGTTGGAATTGTGGTGGGTAAATCCACCTTCACCCCCTGCAGCTGGCTCTGGAAACTGGCAAGTGGCCTCACAGTTGGCCAAGTTCCAGTACACCGCAGTGGGTTACAATCTGCAGCTGGATGGGTACTTTGCAGCTGAGCCATGTGCACTTCATGGGTCCACAACCCTTTGCCAGATAGCTGGATCGTCTGTGGGAGACCTGGGGTGGCCCAGCAGGCTGGAGAGTATCCCTGTGTGGGGTGTGAATCTGCCTGCTGAGTATTAGATTGTAACTTACCCGGCATGTCTCTCCTGGTGGGGTGGGGGATCCTGATTCCCAGATTTAGCGGCTTCTGTGTGTGTCTGAGAGTGGGAGCGAGCGTCCTGCCCTGGGACTGTTAGTGGTCCCTGGGTAGTTGGGCGAGACCCAGGAGGATTGAGTCTCTCAGATATTTTTGTATAGCGTCTTATAACATTTGCGGTTTTGTGTCTAAGTTTTCCCCAAGATGAAAATGTGTCCTCACGTGCCACCACAATCTTGGATCCTCAACTTTGCTATTACATTTTCTTTCACTTTTTTCACCTATTTAACTATAGATTCTGTGACTTTTGTCCAATTTTGTCTTTTGATATTTTAAGTCGATTTTCTTATACTATCAGACATGTTTTTATTTCTTAAATTCTTATATTTTTAATTGCCCTTTAATAACATTCTCCTTTTTGTAGGTTACATATTCATAGATTTCTTTGTGGATATTAGAATTTTATAACTGGTTCTTGAATAATTTTTCATCTTTGGGGTTGCTTGTCTTCTTTACCCATTTTGGCTTTTCATTTTTAAATTTTTTTCATTACTAATTAATTTATTTTACATCTCAATCACAACCCCCCCCTTCTCTGCTTAGTCCCCTCTCCCACGCACTTGCTCCATAACTCCCTCCCATACCCAGTACCAATGCACTCTGGCACATCAAATCACATCAGGACTAAGTGCTTCCTCTTCCATTTAGGCAAAACAAGTCAGCACTGCTAGGCAAATGGGATACCGAGGGAGGCAACAGAGTCTAAATCAGAGATAGTCCACCCTCCCGTTGCTATGGGGTCCACTTGAGGACTAATCAGCTCATCAGCTTCATATGTGTAGTCAGCCTAGGACCAGTTCATGCATGTTCTTTGGTTGGTGGTTATTATGCTTCCTTTTCCCAAACTTTGTTTATAAATGGATCTATCTATAATAGGATTTCAACCCTTTTTTGATGATCTATCATATATGATGAAAAGAAGCTAGTTAAGTGTCACTGTTTTGAGTTCCCTTTGTACCAACAGCTCTCCAGTGTCCATTGAAGGTGATAACAAAATCGTAGCTAGGGATGTCATGGGAAGAGTCCTTTTAAGGTTAAAGGGGCAGTTCCAAAGTCTTTCACTACAAATCCCAGATTTTCTTGGACAGATGGCCCAGTTTCCTTAGAGAACATTTTGTCCAACTCCTGCCTGGGGGTAAACATAGGACAGTCAGTTGCTCTGGGTAAAGGAGGTGAGAGAGAGGATAGGGAGATGACAGGAGCAGCTTCTGTGGAAACGGTTCTTCAATAAATCACTCTGCTTTCTGAACCTCTGACCACCCCTTATCTCTGTGTTTTTAGAGGAAAACCCTGAATCTTTTCAGAGGTTTTACTGGAAAGCTTTGCTGCACATATGTGGCAAGTCTCAGGACCTCACCATCCTCCACTTTTATTACTCAGTGACTCATTCTCATCCATTTGATTTTTATAGAGGAAACTTTCCCATTCCACTTGTTGCAGTGGATCCTACCCCAGATTTATCTGTTTTCCTAATATATTCCCTTTCTTGCCACCGTTTCAATAGTTTATTGGAAAGACAGGAGCATCTTCATCTTTATTTTGAATGAAAGTAAAATTAGAAGATGATAATAAATGAACTTTAGTAATCGTTAGAAAAAAGTCTCATGCTCCCCCATCTCACACATGTGCGGGCATGTGTGTGTGTGTGTGTGTTTGCGTGTGTGTGTGTGTGTGTGTGTGTGTGTGTGTGTGTGTTGTTTGTAGATAGGATGTGATTGTATAGCCCCGGCTGGCTTAGAACTCAATGTAGCCCAGGCTCGCCTCACCCCTGTGTCAATTCTTCTGTCTTGACTTCTTGAATGCTAGGATTACTGCTGTGAAGTATTGCATCAGGCTTTTCAAAAACAAATTAAAACACATGAATTTTTGCATAATCCATAGGGTTTCTCCTAAGGCTGTGTTTGAATTTTAAAATAGGAAATAATTACTGACTTTGGAATAAGACATTTCCATGTCAACATTTCCAGTTAATTTGCATTATTAGAATAGAAAAATTTTCAATCAATGAAGTTTGAAACTTATTAAAGACATAATATCTTCCTTTTTAAATATGTTGTATCTTTTTATCTCATTTGTTGTATCTCATTTGGAATCATCAATGTCTGTAGAAATAATTAATTAACAGGATTTAAATTATTGTTAATTGGTCTACAGTGTTAATCCTTAACCTGCCATTATAAATGAACACACACAGACACCTAACACATTTTAAAATGTCTTGGCCTGAATTGAGCAATTTTGGCCCATCTAGGCTAGCTCATAATTCTATCCCTGAATAAAGTCCCATATAATATACATACGTCCCCTGGGCTGTTATTCTCCACATTATGCCAATGTTCCAGGCCATGTGGAATGAGGTTCTTTTCTCAAAACCATAGCATGTGTCCTCCTTCCTGCTCTTAGCTTCTGGAAGGACAAGAGCAGGAAGGACACAGGCCATGGGTTTGAGAAAAGAACATCATTCCACGTGGTCCAGAACATCATTGGCTTAGCATGGAGAATAACAGTCCAGGGGACATATGTATATATGGGGTCATATGTGGGAAATAGAATTATGTGCTAACTTAGATCAGCTAAGATTGCACAACCCATGCCAAGGCTTGTTAAAATCCATCAAGTGTCTCTGTGTGTTTATTTATAATGGTGAGTTAAGGATTAACACTGCTGATTCAATTAATGATAACACAAACATTGGTTAATAATTTAATTAATTATTTCTACAAATGTCCTTCAAGACAAGCCCTAAATAGCTCTCATTCACATGTCTATATAATTATTCACAAGACCCACAGACACTGAATTCTCCCTGTTCCAGCAGCAATGAATGAAAATTCCTGTTTTCCCCACAACTGTTCTACCATTTGTCATCATATCTTATTCCACTGACTGGGATTCGATAAAACCCAAATTAGTTTTCATTTACATTTCCTTAATGGCTAAAGAAGTTGAATATTTCTTTGAAGTGTTCATCAGTCATTTATATTTTATCTTTTAAGAACTGTTTTTAGCTCCACGCCAATTTTTTTAAATTAAGCTATTTTTTTCTTGATTTTTTTTGATATTTTAGATATGAACCTTCTGTATGATGTACAGCATGAAAATATTTCCTTCATATATTTGTTAAGAAATGGAAACAGTCTAGAGATACACCAGCTGATAAAAATAAAAATACTATATATTTATACAAGAGACTATTATTCTACTGTTATTAAAAATGAAATTATAAAATTCACAGATACATAGGTGGAGATGGAAACAATCACTCTGAGTGAGTTAATCCTGTAGGCATAAGGTTATTATGTAATTCAAATGCTAATTTCTGTACCCCCCCATATCTGGTTGCAATCCTTGTTCTGAGAATTCCTGTCTGAATATTGTGTAAATGTTGCTCTCCAATTGTCCACTGATATTACAATAAAACAGTTTACAGCCCATCACTGACCATGGGAGAGAATAGGGCTGGACTTTCTACTTTCAAGGGGAGGAGGACTTAAAAGAGGAAGTAGGGGGAATTCAGCCAAGGCAGAGTAGAGGAGACATTAAGAGAGCTTCAGCTGAAGCAGAAAAGCCACAAGTATCTCTGAGATTTATGTGTGAGAGTGAAACAGATTAGTTTAGGGGGTTAAGAATACAGTAATAACTTCGATTTTTGTGTTGGGAAGCCTGTTTAACAAATAAAATAATACATTTTCAGTTATTTGAGTGATGGCTGGGTAAACTGTGGAACAATTATAATTGTATAAATTTACATTAATATTTTGGTGAACCAAGTGTCACAGAACTTACACAAATCTAGGATGAACTTATGCAAACTCTAAACTTGTGCAGAAACAAGTATTCCCTGGGTATAGAGTAGGTTCTTAGTGCTGTATCATGAAAGGGAAAAACAAAGTAATCCCTGTTTCTCAGGCAGGAAACACACCCAGAAGAGCAGCAAGGGCCTGCAGCTGGCTGCAGAAAAACAAAAAACAAAAACAACAAAAAAAAGTCTCTCTTTAGCACAAACAAGCTTCTAAAAACCAGACTTTCCCTAGTCAAGGCAAGAAGCTAAATCCGAGAAGGAGCTCCTGCTGGCTAGAGGATCCCTTGAGGGAGGAAAAGAGCTTCTCCCTGAAAACAGGAGCCAGAGACAGACTGAGAAACCTCAAGCATCTGAACTGGTAAGGCATAGAAGGGAAGTTAGGTCTAAGAAAGTAAAGTCCTTAGGGGGAAGTTTTGAAATTAAAAAGGAAGATTATTTTCTATGCTGAAAAGGAGGGAAGACACAGTAACACATTGCATCTGGATTCCATTTGAGTTTGTTTCTCTCAGAATACAAATCATTTTTAAGTGACAATTACAGTTTTGCATATGCTCGTTGGGAGAGATCAGGATAAAACAGTCTTGGAGTAAGAAGAGACTGAGCAATAAAATAATAAAGCAGAGGCCATAGAACAGAGGTTGGGGGAATCTCTGAATCAAAATAGAGAACCTTCAGAGAAAAAGCTGGAGCTTAGAGTAACAGTAGCAGTTCCAGATAAGAAATGTCCACAAAGGCTTGCGATAACAGAATGGCAGCCTATAGAGATGCCAGATAGAAAGGCTGAAGCTGTAGACCAACATGGTGAGACTAGATATTGTATGTGCATAGTCAAGGTTCAATTACTGGATGAAAATCTCTATGCTAAAGTAGAAACACAGATCCTGTTTGGTGTTGCCTGGGAACAAGGTCTTACAGTGGCTTCTGTGTCCATTTTGCAGAGTCTGGAGAAATGAGATATATGCTCCATGCCATAGGTTCATATTCAGAATTACAATGGGCTTTTGCTTTAAATTATGGAAAGCATGATTCTAAGGTTACACACTTGTTAGAAACAGTGACTGTCTTCGATATGCCATTGCAAATTGGGGCTGATGGTGCTTCAGCATGAATGTCCATTAGAATACAACAATTTTTTAGACATTATGACATGAAATCTGTTACCAATATAACTTATAATCCTATAGGTCAATCAATTATGAAAAGATCTAACCATAATTTTTAAAAAGGGTTGTCATAAAACAGAAGAGGAATATAATGAGTCCCCAAAATAGATTAAATAATGATTTATTGATTTAAAAAAATCTAAATAAGGCAAGTAGTACACTTCCTAAGATGCACTGGATTTTAGAAAGGACTGTTGAATTAGATCAGCTTGTAAATGTCCTAATTTCAAAATGGAAGACAGGAAATGTGTAGAATAGAACAGCCTCTTGGCTCAACAGGAAACAAAAAGTTATATATTCTTTCGAAACTGATGGAAATCAGATTTTACAAGGGGAGATCTCCTGAAGAATTTGGCTGCAGAGAGGAGTAAAGAAATAAAGAAGACCAAACAGGACATATAACATAATCTGCTGATCCCTCCAAATAGGAACAGCTCTGAGACTGTCTGAGACATGCATGAGAACACCTTACATGGCCAATAAATCTTTGGCTACAAAAACCATAGAACTTATCATTCCATTCTTTTAAATTGCATAAAAATTTGTATTACAGTTTGGCTATGCAGTACAAATTAACTTATATAGGAAAACAAATACCTTACCTGCTCAAACAGGGAGCAAGACTTCATCATCTTTAACTGAGCTGTGTGCAGTGTACACTCCATAAGTATGTTAATGTAGAAATGTTTAATACGTTTGAAAGTTTATATGCATGCAGAACAAAAGTACCAGACAAGTAGCCCAAGTTATCCTACTCACAGATGGCCTCCATAAAAATTTCCTCAAAAATCTGTGTTGGGGACAATTTCATAATGGCTAGTGTGTATGGCCATGCCACCCTGAATGTACCTGATCTTGTCATAATGTCTAGCTAGATAGTCCAGCATCATATACTGTTCCAGTCAAGACTCCAGTTGAGCTCTGAACTTTCTCACAATTCAGATATTGGACAGCAAAAGTCACAGCTAGCATAAGACTGGACAATATCCCAATTTTATTGGGCCCCTAAAAAGAAAAGCTGCATCCCTAATCAGCAGGAAGCAATTTAAGGAAACTACACCCCATTCCCAAGAGGAGGTGGGTTATTTTTGGTCTTTGTATGGGTGATGAATGTTTGTTATCACTTTAAAGGGTTTGGTTATAGAAATGACAAGTAAAAGGGTAAATTATTGAATCTACATTTAGACTAAAGAGCATTAATAAACAAAAAGTCTTGGATTGATATAAATCTTTGTATATTAATACAAATTTAAGATTATATTTTGTTACAACATGCTAAGGTACTGTACCTATGTAATTCTTAAAAATGCAATGTTAAATTCTGGTTCTTGAAAAAGCTGATATTACCCTTAAACCAGAGGCAGAGGAGAAGAGACATCAAGAGAGATTCAGCTGAAGAAGGGAAACCACAAAGTGCAAGTATCTCTGAGATTTACACTGGGGGGCAAGCCAGGTTAGCTTAGAGGGTTAAGAATAGAGTAATAAATCCACAGTTTTTGTGTTGTGAAGCCTACTTACCAAATAATATAATAGAGTCTCAGTTATTTGGGTGATAGCTGGGTAAACATGAAACAAACATAATTGTATAAATTTATAATAATATAATCCAATTTATAAAATCAGATGTTGCATGTTTTCTCTCATTTGCGAGAGAAGCTTTGAGTCTTCTGATGTATGTGTGTGTGTCATTTAGAATACCCATATAGGTTACAAAATTACCAAGGAGCTATGGGGAGGGGATATCAAGAAAGGAAGGAGAAAACACATTAGCACAAATGATTTTAAATGATTAATGGAACAGGCCTGTTTAATTGGGGTGGTGAAGGGAAGTCAAGGTAGAAGAGGGAGTACTGAGAGGAATAACCAACACTCAACTACTTAGTAGATACACACACACTCACACATGGACACATGAACACAAACACACACACACACACACACACACACACACACACACACACAAATGCAAAGAGTTAAAATTGAGTTACCCTATAATGAGGCAACAATTCCCCTACTAGAGACCAGATGCTAATTAATAAAAAAAATCTAGTTCCAAGAACATGCCAGGATCCATATTTTTGAATTGCTGTCTGGTGAGATCTCTCAAACCCAAACATTACAGATTATTGTCAATGCTTTTGATTGTACTCTGGAACTTTACAAGAGGATCCTATCACTGAAAATTTCAAGTACATAGACCATGGAGAAATAAGGCTGATACTGACCTGGAAGCTTTACCTCTACTGACTAGCTTTTACAGGGCTGGAAGTTGCTATGTATACTTCCAGAGTAGAATAACAATCATCAGTCTTGCCTAGTTGTGAACCCTAAAAGCTGCAATAACATCTGGTCTTCCAAGACACACCAATTGATGCAATAGTGATATGAACATCATGAAAATAACTGACCACTTTCTGTGCCCTCATCTGTGAAGCCTCGATTTGAAGTAGATGGTGATTAACACAGAGACACATAACTGCCCAAAGTGGAGAGGACAAAATAATGAAGATAGCTCAAACCTAAATGAAACACATGTATAATACTCTTTCCTACCAAGGCTCAGGGATAACTGTAGAAGAGGATCTTGGATAAATGATAAGAGGTAGAGAGGAAACAAGGAAACGGTTTTTTTCAGGAAATAGCAAAATTGTTAGCTACACATATGAACTCACAGCAGATGTGACAGTATGCACAAGACTTGTGCAAGTACAAACAAGATCAAATCTCAGAATGGAGAAGGGAATTGGGCACCAAGTTCAAACCCACTTTGAGGGTCTATAGGTGATTGTTAGCTATTGGAAATGAGAAAGTCAGTTTCCTCTAGGAATATAGCCCCTGGAACGTTGAGTATACTTCATTGGAAAACCATATATCAAAGAACATTTGGGAAGCACAATTTGGTCTTGATGGGTTAAAAAAGAGGAATCAAAGTTGGGTGGGCAGAAAAGGAGATATTGATCTGGACAGTCTTGGAAGAGGAGTGGTGAATATGATCTAAACATGTACAAACTCCTCAATTAAAATATTAAAAAAACCAAGTACAACAAGTGGCATCAAAAGCTCTTCACTGAGGGAGACTGTTCCTCCCACCCCCAGTATCCCTTGTTGCTTGTAGTTTTTTGTGTCGGGGTTAAGGTCTTTTGGACTTTCACTCGTCCACTTTGGCATGTCTGCCTATTGTTGTTGTCCCTGTTCAGTACATGGTTAGATAGTCATTTTGGTGAGACTTTACGGGTATATTTTTATACTGTACTAAGAGAAAAAATTGAAAGAGAACAAAGAGGGATATATGGGGGGAACTGAATGAAGAAAGAGGAGGAAAATGCTGTAAATATACTGAAATCTCAAAAATTAAAGAAAATAAACAAAGATCAAGAAAACAACACTATTATTTTACTCATTCTATAATTTAAAAAAATCTAAAATTCTACATGAAGATTGGCTATAAATAAGAATTCCTACAATATTGTTATGTTAAGAAAAACTTGAGTCAAGTATATTTTTCAAGACAATTTATTGTCAATACCTCTATAGAAATGTAGACAACTTGGATAAATGAGAGACAACCTTTGTTTATGTCTTCTATGCCTACGTGGAAATATTAGTCCTGTTTACTTAGATATCTTTATAGTATTTTAATATCTATGTTTGAATTATAACTGTTAGATTTTGCAAATTAGAAGGGAACTTGGCTAAGAATAATTTAAATAAAACTTACATTCAAGTACATAGGGCATGTATACAAAGGAGTGCCCATGAAAATGAAGAGGAAACTTGGTCCTCTCAAGCTGGAATTACGGGAAGTTCTGAGCCCAGACTCAGAAGGATGTACATGGCATCTATTCACTTATAATCGGGTTTTAGCCATATAGTACAGGGTAACTACACTACAACCAACGCACCAAAGGGAACAGGAACATAGACTTTGTTACCTGTCAATGAGACACTTTGCCTTAGTGGTGCTGCCTTGTAGGCCCCCAGTGTATGATGAGGCTCTTGGCCCTCATATGACTGCTGAACTGGGGTGGGGGACTGTTACATAGGGACACTCCACTCCAGAGGAGTGGGATGGAAGGGATAGGGGGTAGAGGGTGGGAGGTCAGGAGTGAGAGGGGTGGAAAAAGGGTACTGTGATGGAGATGTGACTTGAAGTAATAAATAAACATAAAAAATATTCTGTTTGAACTGTACCATTAGTTTATGATGTATATAAATGGGTGTTGATATTTCTTTAACTATATCTACATATTATGCCACATTTATTACAATATAAAAAATCTTTACACATGTAAGATAAAGTTCACGATTCCTTTTATGAAGGAACTCTTTTCATCTAAGAAATTATTATGTTTTATTTGGTACTTTCATGAATCAAGAATGTGGAAATGCATAAATATGCTAGGTCCTGCCAGCACCTGACAGCTCAGTGAATGGTTAGAAAGCTGAGAGTTATTTCAGCCGCCTGGCAATTGATACCAATCACCACAGCTGACTTTTCCACCTAGCAATCTGTGCCAATTGCTAACATGGGTGAAGTGAGCCAATTGCTTGAGACCAGGTCTTATTAATTTATATTAAAATTTAGCCTTAAACAGACATATTGGGGAATTAAGAAAATAAAAAGGACCAACAGAAAATGCCCGAAGGAATTTAGAATATTCTGAAGCCAGAGCTTTCATTTCACAACATAATCCTTTATTCAGAGTGATTGGAAATCAAAAGCCTATTGAGTGCACATCATTTCTGGCAATTGTATAATTCATAAATAGACAAATGGCTTAAGAAACATGGCGAAAAAATGTACTCACAAGGAGGTATCATCTATGCCAAGTTTACTGCTGAGATCATAAACCAGTGACAATAGGGGTTAATAATAGAAATGTTGATAGTCCTCTACTTACAATAGCATGAACAGTGCTGCTGTAATTACAATTTTCTTTTTATCCTTGTTATATAGAAATGAATCAATATCCAAGTAGAGAGAGGATGAAAATGTCTTTGATAATTTGCTCTGCTCTTCAAAAGAATTGGCTTCTTAGGTCTGCATGTCAATTGGATCATTCAAAATTATTACAAGGCTATTTATCAAATAGCTTAAATTAAAATTTGTTTGGACTTATTGAAGGATATTTTGTGTGATTTTTATCTACAATTTTTTTCTTCCTTATCAAGTTACTTTAGAAAAGAATCAATATGTTGTTTCAGTGTATATTTAGAAAAAATCAACTCGGGTAATTTCTTGCTAGTTATGGCAATATCAAGACTATTATATATGGACATCCATTTATTTGGCTTATTAATTAGGTCTAAGGAAACATTTGATCAGTAACTAAAGCAAAACCTAATATATCTTAAATTGATCATTTTATTCTTAAGAGTAAACAGCAATTTGATTGTTCTTTATTAAAGCAGTACATAAGGAAAATAAATAAATTAAACTGTGATCCTATGCAGTGTAAAATTACTGCACATTTCCAAGGCTTTCATTTGTTTTGGGGGCAAGGTGTGATAGCATGTGAGTTTAATCCCTGCACTCAGGATGCAGAAGTAGATGTAACTCTGTGAGTTCAAGGCCAGCCTGAACGACATACTGAGTATCAGCACAGCCTACATAGAGAGACCCTGTTCAATAAGTGAATAAGTAATATTAATAAAGAATAAGTAATAAGTTAATTAATTAATTTAATTAATTAATTAAAATACAAAAATAAAAATGAAAAATTTGTTTGGTTCATATAATAACTTGACATATGGTTTATCTTAAAGCAACAGTAAGTACACAGTTTTATGTGGTCCTGTGTTACTACTCCAATTTTCTTCATTACATTGAGAATCTGTATTTAAAGAGGAAGCAAGAAGGAATGTTATTGAATTCTTGTACCAAATAAGTCTGTTTCTGATGTGGAATTGTATTTTAAAGCTTACTTAAGCTGACAAAATCAATTCAATTAGATCAACTAAAAATGTAAAACAGTTTAAGAGGGAAGCACTTTTTTTTTTTACAGCAATACTTAAAAAAAAGAATATTGTTTAATGATGATATGTTTTACTTTGTGGATTTTCTCTATCATTTATTACTCTACCAGACTAAGGTCCTTTGCTATCACTCTGTGTCTGCCTCTCCCTCTGTTCTTCTTTTTGACCACAAATTGCTTGTATAAAACCTTGTCCCTAATCCCCAAGAGCTCTGTGATGGTAGGCATGGGATATCTATCATCTGTATGGTATTCATAAAACCCTCACAAAGGTGGTGTTTCTCAAATAAATATGAAAAACTTCAAACTACTATAAAGTTCCATTTTGCTTGCCAGGAATGTCATTACTATGTGGGTGATAATACAAAGGGATAGTGAAGAATGTTATCAGGTGTGGGGTTCTCTTGGGTTTCATCTGCCTCCATTCCCTTGAACTTTACATAGTCCTATGAAGCAAGCAGAGTCTCTATTTGTATTTTAAAGATGTGGAAAGTGAGATCATCGAAAGTTAAGTATTTTATTCAAGTGCTTGTACTCTCTTAAGCCCACCTACTTGTCTCTCTGTAGAGTCTTCAAATACTTGTTCACTAATTTATTCATTCAACAAAATAAATGCAGATTTGACATGATTTTCAGTGCTGGAAATCACTGGCTTTTTTTTCCTGTTTAAAAAAAAAAACAAACCTGTCCATATGGAATAATTATTGCACACAGTATCTACTTCTTTGTGGTTTAAATCATTTTTCAGCTTTAGGTTTTATTCACTTGTGGATGACATTCAGCTTTACCAAGGTGACCTTGTTATCTCTCTAAATGACATGTTCTATTTATGGTCTAATGCAAATTTACTGTTTTGCTAATTCTGTAGTTAGACTCTGGAAAATATCTTCCTAGCATTTTCTCCCCGCCTGTCTTGAGAATATGTTTGAAAGAAGCAAATAGTACCCGTCTTTCAAGCATGCTGCTTTGGTTCTCACCATTAATCTATAGGTTCAAGTTTCTTTTGCTCATGTTATCCTGAACCAAACTTCTTATTGGGCCTTCTAAAATTGTATTTACTTATTTGCTTCCACAGATAAAACTGTCTTTACATTATTTGTATATTTACCAATTTCAACTCTTCCTCCAGGTTGATAAATATATTGAGACTAGTTTTATGATGCCTACATATTTCATTAAAACCCTATATTATTAGTACATAAGCTTCTCAAGTGGATGGTGCTGTGCATAACTGTAGTTCATTAGCCCAAGACTGTCAGGATCCTTTACACTTTAAGGTCTACTGGGCATGGCTTTTGTTTTTATGTAAGTCATAGTAGCTAGCACAATATTAACTTCTGGAGAAGTTACACAGCAAGGCCTGAATAGGCATCGTTGATTGTTTAAATCAAGGTCTTTACACAAGCAAAAGCTAGGTGTTATGGGTATGTGTGTATGGGAAATTAACAGCATTATTATTTTTTAATTTATTTATTTATTGCTTCAGGTTACATCTCCCTCATAGTGTCCACTTTCCAACTTTCTCAGTCCCACCCTCCCACCCTCTACCCTCTAACTTTTTCATACCACTCCTCTGGAGTGGAGTGTCCCTACATAACAGTCCCCCACCCCAGTTCAGCAGTCATATGAGGGCCAAGAGGTTCCTCATACACTGGGGGCCTACAAGGCAATACCACCAGGGAAAAGTGTCTCATTGACAGGGAGAGAAAACAAACAAACAAAACAAAAAAGTCTCTGTCCATCTTCCCTTTGGTGCATTGGCTGTAGTATAGATATCCTACACTATATAGCTAAAATCCTACTATAAGTGAATAGATGCCATGTGAATCCTTCTGAGTCTGGGTTAGCTCACTCAGGATGAGCTTCTCTAGTTCCATCCATTTGGCTGCAAATTGCATAATTTCATTGTTTCTGATAGGTGAGTAATATTCCATCATGTAGATTTATCACAGTTTTTTTAATCCATTCTTTGGTTGAGGGACATCTGGGTTATTTCCAGTTTCTAGTTATTACAAATAAGGCTGTTATGAACATAGATGAGGAAACTTCCTTATGATTCAGTGAGAGGTCATTTGGGTGTATACCTAGAAGTGGTATGGCTGGGTCCTGAGGCAGAGCCATTCCAAGTTTTCTAAGATATCATCAGACTGACCTCCATAGTGGTTGCGCAAGCCTGCACTCCCAAAAGCAATAGAGGAGGGTTCCCCTTTCTCCACACCCTCGCCAGCATGTGCTGTCATTTGAGCTTTTAATCTTAGCCATTCTGACAGGTGTGAGATGGAATTTTAGAGTAGTCTTGAGTTGCATTTCTCTGATGGTTAAGGATGCTGAGCACTTCTTCAAGTGTCTCTCAGCCTTTAGGAATTCCTCCTTTGTGAATTCTCTGGATAGCTCTTTCCCCATTTTTTAATTGGATTATTTGGTTTCTTGGCATTTAATTTCTTGAGTTCTTTGTAAATTTTGGATATTAGCTCTCTGTCAGATGTGGGGTTGGTGAAGAGTTTTTCCCAATCTGTAGATTGCCATTTTGTTTGAATGACTGTGTCTTTTGCCTTACAGAAGCTTTTCAGTTTCATGAGGTCCCATTTATTGATTGTTGGTCTTAAGTCCTAAGCTGTTGGTGTTCTGTTCAGGAAGTTGTCACCTGTGCCAATGAGTTCGAGGGTTTTTCCCACTTTCTCTTCTAGTGGATTTGGTGTGTCTAGCCTCATGTTAATGTCTTTGATCCACTTGGACTTAAGTTTTGTTCAAGGTGATAAGTATGGGTTTAATTTCATTCTTTTACAAGTGGACATCCAGTTGGACCACCATCATTTGTTGAAGATGCTGTCCTTTTTCCATTGTGGGGTTTTGGCTTCTTTGTCAAAAATTAGGTGACCATAGGTGTGCAGGTTCATTTCTGGGTCTTCAATTCAATTCCATTGATCCACTGGTCTGTTTCTATACCAGTTCCATGCTGTTTTTACTACTATTGTTCTGTAGTACAGGTTGAAATCTGGGATGGTGATACCTCCGAATGTTTTTTTTTTTATTGTACGGAATTGATTTAGCTATTCTGGGCTTTTTGTTGTTCCATATGAAATTGAGAATAGCTCTTTCCAAGTCTATAAAGAATTGTGTTGGTATTTTGGTAAGAATTGCATTGAATCTGTATATTGCTTTTGGTAGGATGGCCATTTTTATTATGTTGATCCTACCTATCCATGAGCATGGGAGATCTTTCCATCTCCTGATGGCCTCTTCAATTTCTTTATTCAAGGGCTTGAAGTTCTTGTTATATAAGTCCTTTACTTGCTTGGTTAGAGTTACCCCCAGGTATTTTATATTGTTTGCTAACAGCATTATTTTATCACTCATATATTTATTGTATATGTAATTTGTAACCTAACATTATTCTAAATACTTAAAGACATCTTCTTAAGTTCTTCAGCTCTCAGTAGAGTGATCATGCCCTGCTATTAACAGTTAAAAGTTGGATCAGGGTCTCATGGCTTTCCCTTAATCATTGTATTTTGTGGTGAAGACTGATATTCAGGGTCATTTTACCTGGCTCTAAATCCTATTGTGTTTCATCACACTTCTTGTATAATACACTATATTATACATTTTATTAGCAAGTTTAATGCAGAAAGACATTACCAGGTCACAGTATTTGAAGGATTTAGTCCTTTCAAATCATTACATCAAGCTCAAATAGAATTTAACCATTTAGTTAAAAGAAAGAGATGAACCTCTTCAGAATATATCACCATGTCTAGATACAAATTACGAAGAATTTGGATCTAAGGGGTTCAAGTGTTCCACCTATATGTTCTTTTTCTCTTGTAAGATGGCCCAGTGAGTAATGAATGGTATTTGGCACAAAACCTGATGATCTAAATTTGATTTCCAGGACACACACAGTAAAAAAGAAAACAGACTCTCACAAGTTAACCTTTGATTTCTACATGCTGAACATTGCATATGCACACACACATACAACACACAATAAAGTAATAAAGTGTATAATTAAAATATGAGTAAAATAAAATAAAAATATGTTCCTTATTAACTTTCTATAGAAGAAATGAAATGATTCAGAAAATAAAAGTATTCTGGAATAGGTACTGTATAGGTTTATTGAAAGAAGAATTTGAGAATTAAATCAAGACAAATCTCTAGTTGTCAGCTATGAAAAGTGTCAAGTATCACCTTAAAAGAGTCACAACTTTCTATGGGTAACAGAAAGTGTTCTGGGTACAGGTTTACCTAAATATGTTCTCTAGAACAATTCATCTCGTGCTTTTTCTTGTTGCTTACTAAGAGTGAGAGGCAGAATTCTAAGGTAACCCTAAGCATTGCCTGCCATAGCACTTGTGAATAGGGGTGCAAGAATGAATTGCTTTTCCTATTGTTAAGTTGTATTATATGACATATTTAACATAAGAACGATGCTTCAATGAATGGGCCTAACCTCATAGGTTGATAAATATCTTGAGACTAGTGTTACTATGCCTACATATTTTATTAAGACCCTATGTTATGAGTACATCAGCTTCTTAAGTGGAGCTGGCTGTGCATAACTGTAATTCATTATATGACCAACTTAGTTTCTACATAGGCTCAGATCCCAGGCTCTGAGTTGGCACAACACAACATCCACCCTGTCTATGAACTGCTGGATTGTTTGAACGGGCTGAGCCTACAGACCCAAAGTTGTAGGATCTCCACAACACAGAACAAAAACAGGGTAACTGGGAGGAGTCCTAGTGAAGATCCGGTACTGGTAGTATACTAGGAGCAAGAGGCCTCAAACCACACCAATGACTCATTGCAGTGAACATTTTAAGTAAAGCTGTTTGGGCAAAAGTGTATATTGTGTGACACACTTCAGCTCCAAAGGTGAGATTTTTGGTTTTGGTTTGGTAGTTTTTTTTTTTCTTTTTTTTGGTGGGGGGTTTTACAAGCATGGAGGAAATATATGTAGGGACAGGAAGATGAGTGGGATTTGAGCACCTAATGTGAAATTCACAAAGAACCAATACAAAGTGTAAAAAATAGAATAAAATTTATTACATATAGTTTACCAATAGAGATCACCACAAGACTATGTCAGTGTATTTAGAGATTTTTTTCCTATGTAAATATCCATGTCTTTGTGCTATAATTGCATGCCCTTTCTATACTGTGTTGTAGAATGATGTAATACAAGTTACTTTTAAAGTTGAGGGGGAAAAAGGACAACATTTAATTTAGGCTCATCATTCTAAAAGGTTTGAGTCCATAATCATCATGACAGAGAATAGGGCAGCAAGCAGACATGAATGAATCTGATCCACAAGCACAAGGCAGAGAGAGAGAGAGAGAAAGAGAGAGAGAGAGAGAGAGAGAACCAGAGGCTTAACTGTGAATAGTGTAGACTTTTCAAAGCTCAAAGCCTACCCCCAGTGACACATCTATGCCAAAATCCTTCCCAAACAGTTCCACAAAAAAATATTCAAATACATGAGTCTGTGGGAGCTATTTTCATTCAAACCATCACAGCTTTCCTCAGAAGCCTTCATTTTAACTGATATTCTCCTAAATGAAGGATTTTTGTCTCTACATATTTAGCATAGGTAAAAATAAAAATTAGCAAACATATTTTCTTATGACTTCAAGAGCATTACTAAGTTATCTATACTGAATCTCTATAATTTCTTTCCTACTATAATCTTGTGCACAGACTGTTATCCATTTGTTATTTCTTCTCTCACGTATTACTGTCTTCAAATGTTCCCAGTGTCTGCATCAAGTAGAGTGAAGATAACTCTCAGTGACATAGAACTCACAGGGAAATTCACCCAGAGGTCAAAATCCCAGTTTCTTGGTTTCCTCATCTTCATTTAATGTTTGTTTCTCTCTTCCAAGGCAACTTACTTTCACCTTCATCTTTTATATTTTGTCCTAAATAGACACATAAATCTTGAAATGAGTATCTCAGATATCTAGCTCTTAGACTAAGTTCTCAGCATCTTCACCACTATACATACTCCATTATATAATGATATCAATGTTTGTACCACTTAGTTCATACTCTTTACCTCCTTACCTTGGTCCAGACTGTAGTCTACGGTCTATTATACTAAAAAAACTCACAAATACCTTCTGCTTATTTTATTTCTCTCACAGAATTGAGTGTGTATGGCAAAGGCTACAGTATTAAAAAGAAAAAAATCTGCCATAGCCTTCTCCATATCATCATATGAAGAGCTATGCTTTATGGGAGACTCATTCTCCTCAAAAACTGAACTGACCCTCAATAATGTTCTGATACTATTTCTTTCTTTCTCTACTCCAAATGTCACTTTCATGTGTTCTCCCCTCTACTCAAGTGCTTCATTCTTATGTTATATCTAAGGTGACTGATACCTTCATTCATATTTTACTGAGGGAATAGAAGGAATAAGAAACTGAGTTCTGTGAGATCTGTCTTCGTTATTTCTAGTATTTGTCTAGTTTTATTTAGATACTCTTCCATGATTTTTTCCTTCCCTTTGTATCTCATCCTTTTTCCTAGAAGTCCTAAGTCCTTGTTGTATTAGTTATTTTCTCTTTCCCCATCTAGTAAAGCTTCTCTATCAGTGGATAAAAACAGTCTAGAGACTCCCATCATAAAAAAAAAACTGCTTCGTCTTTCTTCACCTCCAGTTTCATTTCTGTGTCCTTTCAAACTTAAGCATTCAGAAGAGTTGTACACATTAGCTATTTATGTGCTTATACCTCCCATATCTCACACAATGACAAATTGATTTTCATCTCATCATTCCACGGAAACAACCCTTATCAAAACCACAACTATTCCCAATAACCTATTGCGATAGAACATGTTCTGATTTATGTCACTGAAACTTCCAGCAATCTACGCCAGACAATGATTCCTTCCTTCTTGAAATACTGTCTCCTTTTAACATCAGCAGCAGCCCTCTCCTGGTTTTCCTCAGCTAGAAGGCATCTTCATTCTTTGTCATCGGCTTCCTTTTTTCTTTTTGCTTCTACATAGTTGAATTCTGCAGTGCTCATTAATACTGTTCATATTTCCCCACACCTTTGCCTTGGAGATGGGATCTATGTTGAAGAATTTAAATGTTATCTTACTGCTAGTAAAAATAAAACTAGATAAACAGAGTATATTTTATGGTCAGTATATAAAAATGCAACACAATATAGGGAATGTTAAGGAAATTTAACATGAGCCAAGGTAAGTGCAACAAGGTGACATTTAGAAGGAGAGTTAGCATAAAAAAAATCACAAGAAGCAAAGCACACAGTAGGTACATTGGAAAGAAATCATTGTTGAATTCATGATCAGTGTTGGAAAGGTAGAAAAAAATTTGCTGTACAAAAAAACTAAGCAACTGTCTAAATCAACTTTTCTGTGGAAGAACATTGTAGACATAGCAGTGATGCATAAAGTTAGTATATTCCCAATTAGGCTCATAGTTAATGCAAAAAAGTAAGAAAAAAAAGGAAAGCTGGGTTGTGCAGATTGACTCAAGACAGAAGAAACACAAATCAGATGAATGCTAAAGAATAGTAAGGTTCAACAAGTTGTAGTCTATAGACATAGAAATGTTGCAATCAGACTTGGTTTTAGACATTGAGTTTGGAATGGTGATAATTTGGAGGCTCTCCTGATCAGAACTCTGAGGAAAACAGATTACATGTGTTATAGATTGGACAACTGATGATTTTAATTAGGTAGAATATGCAAATTAAATTTGAAAATCTGTGTCTATCATGCAATTCAGCTCGATTTATACTTCCTGGAGTGAAATGAGGAAGTAGGACTTGCTTGAAATTATTACCCATTTTTTTTCATTTACCAAACAGAGATTTTGGTTCAGTGTACATAAAGACTCAAAACTGAAAAAGTCAGATGACGAAATTACTTCAGCAAGCAGAACAGACTCTGAGCTTCAGATCCTCAGATGTGAACATTCACAAATCTAGAACAGGAAAGCTGACATTCAAATTCCACCATTTGAATTACACGTTCCTTGGCAAAAATAAATTCAGGGAACTGGAAATGTATGAAACTATTTTTAGCCCCTGACATTTGGTTTTCATTTAAAGTATGAACAATGAAATTTTATTGCCTCAACTGCAATATTCTTTCAAAATATAAACTTCTCAATTTCTAAAATTATGTAAACTTGGATTTAAGTAGCAAAGGAATAAGCAATTAGTCAAAACCTCAGATTTATTATGAGATTTATTATGACTTCTGTTGGTCCTCCTTTTGTGTCTTTTGACATAGCAGTTGTTGATTTCTTTTAGTGTCTACACAGTGTTCAACACATTCTTTATAAAACATGTACCTAAGAATGGTTTTAATGTAGGCAATATGAGGTCTTAAACAATGATTTTCATTTAAGATTATATTATTTCTTTACTTTAAATGATTAATACAAGTAATTTCCTTCAGAAATCCCAATGAAGAAAAATTTGCACCATGATTTTATCATGTTAAATCCTATTCCTACCTTTGTAGTAAAATGATTTGAGTCTTTGTGGCACATGCCATTGGCTATTTGTAACTATTCAATGACATTGTCTATTCCCTTAAAGTAGATGGCCCTTTCTTTACATTAATAAAATAGTAAGGTATCAGAGGAAATGAATTTTGTTTACATAGAAGATAATTATTCATAAAACTGTCTTTTAAATAGTCATATGATCACTCACATATATAACTTTATCAATAACAACTGACTCTTCCTTGGGATATGATTATGACATGTTTTTAAGGTATATTCAAATGAAGTGAAAGTTTTAGTATAATGAGCTATTGACTTGAAAATTACCTTAGGTGATTTGTATTTCCAACATTTTTTTGATTTGGTTATTTGATAAGGGTTGGGCACATTTGTCATCATTATTCAAGACCAATATCCATAAAATAAATACCATTAATGAGATACAACCGTATTTTTCTGAAGCAATAAATGTTTCTGTTATATCAACCAAACCAAATGGAAATTAAAATCATTTTGAAATTTACAACAAAATTCTGAAAAAAAGAGCAAACACTTAATCACAGTCTCTAAGAATAGCACAAAGAGAGATCTCAGTTACAATTAAGAGAAGGCAGTGGGTGCCTAGGACACTTGCAGTCAACAGCCTACAGGTTTCCTTATTGGCTGGTGCTTCATACGCAACAGTGAAGATAAAGGAGTTAATGATGAATCACCCCAAACATATTCTATTTATTAATAAAAGTATAGAAATATGACTTGTTGCTTAGCTGCAGAAGAGGTTTATACTCAAGAAAGCTTTAAGGTATTACAGTTTGGGAGGATGTAGAAGAATATGAGGTTAAAATTAAAGCGGAAGTGAAGGACTGGAAATAAGGTTAATTAATTTTCACTTGAAAAGGCAACAGATTTAGATTTAAATTGGCAAGAATACATGTAATTGCCAAGTCAGTCACACATGTGGTAGCAGCAACCCAGAATGCATCTTTGCTCATTTGTGTCTAAGGAAAAGACATGAGTTATGTGTCTGTCATCATTTCTTTGGCATTTGTTTAGTCACACTCATAAAAGGCCATGCAGGCTTTATTTATTTAGAATTCTTTTACAAAGTCATTTTTTTTCCATAAAAAATCTTTATATTAAAAGCTAACTAAAATTTGAAAAGACACATTAAGTACATCATGATTTTAGAAAATACCATCTATCATATTCTGGTTTCTTTGAAATGGATGCTACTATAAAAAAGAGAACAAAGACACAAGAAATACATTGTAGCTATATTGAGGCAGGAGTGATATACTGCTTTATTTTCAGTAACAGATTTAATCTTTTCTTTCCAGATTAAAAATTAATCTTTTTCATTTTTATGACTTTGGATGTCACTGATTTAAAAGTGTTCTGAAATAGTATCCAATACAGTGAAAGTTTGTATTTTATGTATTTGGGTTTCTATTAGGAACTACGTTATATAGCATTGTTTATTAAGGAGTTTAGCATTTGTTTTGTGTCTGTTAGTTTTAGGAACACTAGTTCTGACAGCATAAATTTTGGCAGCTCCAAAGTGTGAACATTTTAATAGAATGTCTTCTTGCTAATGCATTGTTTTGCATCACGCTATATTGAGCAGTAAATTTATTCAGCAAGTCAACAAATAAAAAAAATAGGAAAACCTGAAAATGTAAGTTTAGGGCAAATTATACAATTTTTTTTCTTTTTATCTAGAAAAAAGTCTTAAAAAATAAATGTGATGTAGAGGAATGAAAAATGAGTTTTGCTTCTTTATGTAACCCTAGTTGTTGCCAACATTTATAACAGGGACTCATCAGTCAGTACAAAAGTTTACTCTACACCCAAATACATGCCTATCAGCAAAGAAACTTACCAGGGATCTGTACTGTCTGAGTGATCTTATAGTCATGATTATGACTTTAGAATGAGAGAAAAGAAGACCTCTAGACCATCTCAATATATCTTTTTATAAAGCCATGGTGATCTAGTTAGTGTGCTTACCTTCTGTACTCTGAAAATTAGCAGATTTAAATAAATGGTGCACAGTTGTGATGCCAGTTTACTTCTTGTAAGTATCTGTGTTTGGATTCAGCAACACCTGGATTTTTTGGGTGTTTGCTATTTGAGTTTGCAGTTGTTACTCTGCATTCATATTCCCATCATAGTATAGTACAAATTCCCCAGAATTATGAATTATTGAATTTTTATATTACTATCTCTCATAGATATTGCTTGTTGATATAACCAGTTTTAAAAAATTCAAAAAAATTCAAAAAGTAAACTTTGATAATTCCCAATTCTTTCCATGAATTAGAATAGATACATGGAATGAAGGTAGGGTAGAGTCCAAGATAAGTCTAAATGAGTAGATGTTAGAGGCCACCAATTCATTTTAAAGTATTCTTAGTTCTTCCTTTTTTTCTATTCTCATATATATTGAAACATTCTTACTTAAAATCTTTCTGAAAAGAGAGCAGATACCTCAGATCCCTGAATGAGTTTTTAAGTCTTTGAATGTAGGCTGAGGTGGGACGGAGGTTTTTCTGGAGTGTGTAAAAGTTCCACTGTGTGGTCCCCAGCACTGGGAAAACAAACAACTCACAGTTGAAATGTTCATCTTGGAGCCCATGTCTATCTCTAAGGCTTTATTAACAGCATGGACTATATATCCAAATACGGTGAAAACTAAATGTGAATATATTTCAAAATTTGATGAGATTATGTCATAGGATGGTAAATACAACAATAATGATAGTGGTAGATGCTACATTTACTCACAATCTGTTACTAAATATTCCATTGACATCTTCCTTCCACATCTGGAATGTCCTTTCTTCTGACAATACATCTCTGATGCCGTCCTATTTCCCCAGACTCATGGTTGAACCAATTATGGCCCCTTTCCTTAAATCCTATGCTTCTGGGGTCTTATTTTCTCCCTACACAGGTTCTGCTTCCCTGGTATGAGAGTAGTCTTCTCTCTTCAGAATTCATGTAGGTGGAGAGAGGGTTGCATCATAAATTGAAATGTAAGGTTAAAATTTAGATGAGAGGCAGTGCCAATTATGGAGAGCAGTGATACAGCAACTGTGGGGGTTTTAGTAGAAGCTATGAGTCATGAATACTTATTACCATAAAAAATAGACAGAGATGAGACTAAAAATAGAGACAACGTTTTGTGGGTTATCTATTTTTATGAGTACATTTAGAAGTTTTATGGAAAGATAGTGAAAAAAATTCTGCTAAGAAGAGAAAATGAGTTCGGATTTTATTTTAGGTAATTAAAAATATTTTAGGAAATTTTACTCTTGTGGTTCAACAAATACTGGAGAAGTTATTTAATCACAAATTTGAGATAGTATAAATAATATCATGTAATATACTAACATCAACAAAACTCTCCAACTGTTTTAGGCATGGTACACACATGTAGCTCCAACTGTGGGGAAATAAGAGATGAAGAATACTTGAATTTCTGAGACTCTGCCTAAATTTGAATTACAGCAGAGAAATTTGTCTCTAATCCTCACTAGACATTGCATTTCCAAACTAGATTGCTGATATGTGTGTGTGTATTTATGTATATGTATAATTTCTTTAAAAACAGATTGTTAATATCTACTTACTTTGTTCCAATATAATTAAACATATTAAGAGTCTTACCAAAAAATTAGTAACAGCACTTTATTTAAAATGACCAAAAACTGAAAATAAATTAGAATTACAAAAAAGAGGAGCACAGTGACAGCATAATAACACATCACAGCATAAAAAGTCTGAAATTGTTTAAACATAGAATATCGTACAAGTTGGTTGTGGTTATGTACACTGGTAGGAAATTATGAAGAAGGAAGTTCACAAGTTCAAGACCAGCCTGAGTATGTAGCTCAGTGCTACAACTTATAATAATATTCTAGGTTCCATTCCCTACTACCTATAGAAATCCACAAAAAGAAAAATCAACAACCAAAAGCACCACGTCCCCTGTCTATCCTAGGCTCTTTCTGTTTTCCCCTGTAAGATGTGTTTCTCTGGCTGTGTCTTTCTTGTCATCATCTGTAGCTGTTCAGAAAGCTCTCAAATTCCCTCCCAGCTCTGACCCCACCAACTGTCCAATCCCCATTCCAAAGTTTGTGTGTCTTCCATTATGCAAACCATGTGGAAACTTCTGGATTTGTTTTTCATTAAACCTTCTTGCTGTTGCTGCTGCTGCTGTTTTTCAGCAGCGATGCCTAAGAGCTTCAGCTTTTCCGTGGCCAGCACAGGAAAGAAGACTTTTGTCTGAAGCTCATCATCTGGGCTTGCGAGCCTAGCACTGCATTTTCTTTAACATTTTCTCGTCTCTTTCATTTTGTCTTACATCTCTTCTCTAATCCTCATATTATAATAGTTATATGTGTCCTTTTCTTCACCGCTTGAAAACAAGAAGAATTATAAGAACAAAGTTTCTTTTTTAAATAATAATCTTAGATGAGTATATCCTTCCTCCAACTC
The DNA here is from genome assembly GCA_907164525.1 of Lophiomys imhausi. NCBI lineage: Eukaryota > Metazoa > Chordata > Mammalia > Rodentia > Muridae > Lophiomys > Lophiomys imhausi. The sequence continues at coordinate 4,117,886 of CAJQZJ010032332.1, forward strand.
CCAACTCTGAATTCTGGTACCTGGTCTTTCCTTTAATTTCTAGCTCCTATCTTTGATGGTGCTGTCACTGGTTTCTCCTCAAGTTCCTCTTTCCTTGACTTCTGTAGAAAATAAAACTTAGTTTTGCCTCTTCACCTCTCTTTCTAACTATGCTCTTTAGCTGTCATCTATTGGCTCCATATCTGAGACTGGCCATCACTTTGTGCTCTCAGTGTCTGGTCTCCATGACTCTCACATTTTATGATGCTGACTTTCCCTTTGCAATGCCTTTCTTGTTTATGGCTTCAAGTATAATTTATAAGAAGTTGGGGCAAAACCTTGCAACTAGTTTTAATGGATCTCTCTTCAACCTTTAGGCTCTGTTTCCAGCTAGGGGTTGAATACTAAAAGAATGTGTACTTGGTTTCATTTTTCTAAAACCTTCTCTCTCTATTCCCTTCAATCCTCAATAGTAAAATTTGATGACAGATCGCCCTACCTATGTTAGAAGTGTGAGAGTAAATTTTTTTCTGTTTGTTCTTTAATCAAACATTCAGTTGATCATAAAATCTAGCACCTAAATATTTCATAGATGACTCCATTTCATCTGGATTTCTAATATCAAATACAACTGATTTCTTTACATCATCATATCTACATCTTCTATTAGTGGGATGTTGGAAATTTTCAATAAACAGATCTTTTCAAAAGAAAATAAAAGAAAAAGCAAAATTTATACTATTTTTGTTTCACTTGTAGGAAATGGCCCATAGTACAGATAATTTCCATCTACCATCACAATTTCACTTCCTGATCAACATGTGGAGGTAAGAAGTGATGTTTACATTTAACTCTCTTCAGCTTATAAGCTTGTTCCAGCTCATTGGCATGGGTAGCACTTTCCTGAACAGAACACCAATAGCTCAGGCACTAAAACAAACAATCAATAAATGGGACCTTATGAAATTGAAAAGCTTCTGTAAGACAAAGAACACTGTCCTTAGATCACAATGGCAACCTACAGACTGGAAAAAGATGTTCACCAACCCAACATTGGACAGAGGGCTAATATAAAAAATATATATAAAGAACTCAAGAAATTAAAAACCAAAAAGTCAAATAACCTCATCAAAAATGGGGTATAGAGCTAAATCAACAATTCACAAAAGAGGAATGTCTACAGGCTGAGAGGTGCTTGAAGAAATGTTCAACATCTTTGGTCATGAGGGAAATGCAATTCAGAACAACTCTGAGATTCCATCTCATTCTCATCAGAATGACTAAGATCAAAAACTGGAATGATAGCACATGTTGGCAAGGATGTTGAGAAAGAGAAACACTCCCCCATTGCTGGTGGGAATGTAAACTTGTACAACCACTTTGGAAATCAATCTGGAGACATCTTAGAAAATTTGAAATAGTTCTACCTCAAGACCCAGCTGTAGAGAGCTGCGACGTGCCGCGCCTTAAAGATGGCGCTGGTCTC
>CAJQZJ010032332.1:4119360-4135437 GCA_907164525.1 Lophiomys imhausi
GAAGAGCTTTTGCGAGTTGCGTCGTTCTTGCCGGTCAAGAGGGACGCGACACCCAGCCATATCCTTCCTGGGCATATATCCAAAAGATCCGACACTAAACCACAAGGACATTGCCTCAACAATGTTCATAGCAGCTTTATTTGTAATAGCTGGAAACTAGAAACAACCCAGATATTTCCTTCAACTGAAGAATGGGTAAAAACAAAACAAAACAAAAAAACCCAAAACTGTGGTACATTTATACATCTATCAAATAAGGAAATCATGCAATTTGAAACCAAATGGATGGATACAGAAATCTCATCCTAAGTGAGCTGAATCAGTCTCAGAAAGATGAAATAGTATGTACTCTCTTATAAGTGGATATAAACCATAAATCACAGGACAACCATCCTACAACCCACAGACCAAACAGATAGGAACCTAGCATATCTATCCTAGCAAAAACTTCACCCAGCAGCGAGTCATGGAATCTGCTGCAGGTTAGAGGAACACTTTAACCTAGATGGTGTGCCATATCAAGCCCCAGTACAAGAGGAAGCTCTTGGCCTTTACATGACTGAAGAACTGAGGGAGTATGATATGTGAGGGCTCAACTCATCTAAGAAGGAGAGTACCAAGTAGAGGAATAATGAGGGAGGGAGGGAGGGAGAGAGGAAGGGAAGGAGGGAGGGAGGAATGGGCCAGGAGGGGAGGAGGGAGGAAACTATGTTCTAGAAGTAACTTGAGAAAACAAAAAAATTTTTAAAAAGGGTGAATAAGCTTAAAATATAATAAAAATAATATAAAAATTTCAAATTATAATTTACCAAAGGCATACTTGCCTTACAGGCATGAAAGGAAAAATGCTGTTAATTTCAGGTTAGAATGTTAGAGTGCAAGTTGCCACACAGCGAATACATGCACACTTGGATATCAGCTTAAATTTTTTATATATATATATAAAGAATATTTTTGTTGTTTGGCATTAAAAAGGCAGTTAAGGGTTACCACTGTTCAATCTGGTTTTCTAAACCTCTAAGAGGTGAAGTGATTTGGAGCTGAGATAAAATATTTGAGAAGGGAGATGTTAGTCTATGCCTTTAACTCTGGCAGACTGGAGATACAATGAACAGGGTGGCGATGGTAGACACCTTTAATCCCATCTACTGAGAGGGATACACCCTTAATCCCAATACACTGGAGACAGAAACATGCAGATCTCTGAGTTCAAAGCCAGCTGACACAAAGCAAGCTCCAAATAGAAAAAAAAATTAGAACCAGGGGTGGTGGTGCACATCTTTAATCCCAACGGTTGGGAGGCACATGCCTTTGATCCCAGTACTTAGAATGTAGAGGCAAGCACATAGGATTTGGAATGATTTAAGTTTAAAAGCTACTCACAAAAGGCATGCTGAAATTCAAAGTGATTTGTCCTTTGAGATCTCAAAATATATACACTTAAAGGTATGCTTAGTTCCAAAATATCAAAATAATTTCTTTTTTAATCTCAATTGAAAGATAATACTTTTTTATTGTCAAAAAAACCAATTTGCTCCAGGAAAAAAAAAGTGGCACAGAGTTAGGATTAGGGAAGGGCTCTGTTTATATCTTTCCAGGAGAATAACAGCATCCATCTAAGGAGTCCAGGGACAACTGGACAATTGAAAACTCAGAAGAGAACAGATCAAACACCAAAGAAGATTAGTACCCCAGAGGATCCAGCCTCAAAGACTTCCTCAATAGCTGTTTCCTCAAAAATCTATTACCACAGCAACTCAAAATCACTACGATTGTTCAGCTCTACAAACTGTTCCAGCCAGAACTTCAGTAAAAACCTGAAGTTCAGTTTCTGTCTACAAACTTCTTAGGACATTTAAAGAGCTGAGCACAAAAGGACTGAACATCAAATGATTCTATTAACATACTTAACCATTTTTCCATTCTTATTTGAGCCCCAAACAGGTTTACTATGTCCCAAATCAGCAGGAAGTAATTTTAAGACAGTGACAACATCCCATTGCCAGAAGGCAGGTGGGTGATTTTCCCCCCTTTGGTCATTTGATGAGTAATAGATACTTCTTGTTATTTAGGGGGAGAGGCTACAAGTTTTTACTTGGTCTTGTTAAATAGGTTTTGGAGGTTGGACCCAGGGATTTCTCTTTTTTTTTCTTTTCTGTATCCTTCCTTCTTTCCTATGTAGGGGTGAAAAGACTTGGAAAAAAATGGGATATAGACATAATATAGGAATGATAGAAAAAGGGACATGTTATTGAATATACTCTTATATCTTTGTGTATTGACACAAAATTAAGATTATATTTGGCTACATGTGTTTTGATCTTTGTATATTGATATAAAATTAAGTATAACCCTTTTTAAGGTATTATACCTAAATAATGCTTTAAAAAGCAATGTGAAATTGTAGCCCATTGATAGCAACTGTCACAAACTATTTAGAATAATTAAGAGATGCAAACTAATAGTCATTCAAACATGTCATTTTGTTAGATCCTAGCATAGTTTATCAGACATTTTCTAAGTTAATCTGAAATCAAGTTGCTAAGAAACAAGCAACATGTACTTATCCAAATATACAGAGATAGATAGGTGGTCTTCAAAAACCTCAAGAGATTTACAGAATATGGCATTCAAAAATGTTTTCTTCACTTAACATTTTTTGATATTGAGACATGTCACGGCACCCCCATTCTACTCCAAGTAGATGATGAGCATCGAAGAATCTTCATTTGGAGATGGTTGTTTTAGTGACAAGCTTGTCACTGGGAAAAAAAATCCCTTGCTTCTTCTTTTAATACATTTCTTATACAGAAAAGAAAAGAAAAAGAGGATTATTTAAATTTTCTATCATTTATTTAACAACAAGGTTTACCTGAGGCAGTAGTAGCTGATAATTTTTAGTAATTAGCATTTTTGTAACTTTCATAACATGATGAGAAATTTTGCTCAGTATTTCTCATGTTTACTTTTGACCTAACCATTGCAGTATTTGTAAAGATTCACATGTTCCCATTTTTATGAATATGAAAAATTGGCTGAAAAAATTAAAAACATTTTGACTTTGGCTTATTGTTTTTCTGTATCTTGAGAATCCTTTCTATACATTCAGCTAGGCATCTTGTATTTGTAAAATCAAAGCTAAGTTGCCTTATACTTCTGAATACCTTCTTAGATCAATAAAGACAAATCTGGTTATAGGAAGAATTGGGCCTCTTCTTATTTGTGCCATATCATTTTATTGATCTCAGAGCAAATCTCTTGTCTCTTAACTTCCTCAACCCACAGTTGGGGTTGTTTGCTTTATCTCTGCATCCTCAGGACCTGAAATCTAGTAAAATTTCCATCATATTTCTGTGAATAAAGAGTAAGTCTAATTTTCTCATGTGCTTATTGTAAATTTCTTACTAAATATAAGATTATACAAGGATTAGAAAACAGAGAAAATCTGAAAGGCAATCATTTAGAACTCATTTTTTTCCAAAGGTGTTCACCTTGAAAAATATTTTACATTTATTTTTCAACATTTTGAGGCAAAAATAATTAAATATTTCTACTATACTACATGTTATAGGCTAGTCATCAGTCCTTATAATTAGTCTGATTAGGTGGAATTTCATCTTTATATAAAGGAAATAATCAGAATATAACACAGATAGTAAGTCTTTCTTATTCCCACACCAGGTTTCTTGTTTCTCAATTAATGTGTCCTTGAAGAAAGAACTGTGTTCAAATCGTTCAAATCTATATCTGTCTCTTCTCAGCTGCTATTTAAAGCTTCTGAACCTCACATTTTCCCACTGTGGAATGGAGCTGTGTATCCTTTAAAGGGTTACTGTAAACATTTATAATAATGATAATAGATATTAATCTAACAGAGCCTTGTAGTTCAACAACACTGAATGCTACTGAGTCCCTAGGAGAATCAGACTGAGAAACAACACTGAGTTTAACAAAAAGAAGATCAATAGTACAGCTTCATAAGTGAGTGGGGGTTTGAAAACCCCATCACAAAGACTTAATAGAAGCTGTAGACCATTAAAGCTGACTACTCCTCAAAGCACACAAAAAAAGAAAGAAAGAAAGAAAGAAGAAAGAAGAAAGAAAGAAAGAAAGAAAGAAAGAAAGAAAGAGAAAGAAAGAAAGAAAGAAAGAAAGAAAGAAAGAAAGAAAGAAAGAAAGAAAGAAAGAAAGAACGAAAGAAATATGAGTTATCTGGAGGGGGCAGCAGAGTCAAGTGAAAGTTCTCAAGAAAAACAGTAAGGAAGGCAGTGGTGTGGGAGAGTTTGCCGGATACCCCAAGTGAGAAACAAGGGCTGAGAAGCTGAAGATCATTGGATGGTGGAGTTAGACTTACAAACAACATTCTATCATTAGCAGAACACCTTTGGCTTAGGATTTAACAAGTCCATATTAACTGAGCACTATTTGAGTTTTTAGGCTCTGAATTTCTTCCTAAGAGAAGAACTAAATTCCTAAGAACATGCCTGGTCGTGGGAAAGCAGTGTCAAGAAGTGGATGTTAGTGTGTCAAGTTGCTGGCAATTAACAACTGCGTTGTCTTTGCATTTTGATCATCCATGAAGTCTGAGAAATAGCTAGAATCTAGGTTTACAATAATTGACTGTATTTCACTCCAAGTCATTGTTTTTGTCAAAAGATGAAGGGGTATCAAGGTCAAATTTGTTTCAAGGCATTTGGTGCAATGAATATCTGGAAAATGCCCCTTCTTGTACATGATATTCTTTTATTGCTTGTTTTTTCTTCACTGGAATATTATTTTAGGCTGCATCCAGTTTTAAATGGAAAATATTTTGTGGTGAAGAAGGCAGACAAAAACCTTTCTCAAAATGAGGGTCCAACAGGACATGATCTCTCTACAACAACATCATAGGTGAATGCTGCACCATGTGGGTAGAGGCAGTGATGAGGAATTTGTACTGCCTCCATCAACACGACTTGGGAGGTACCCTCTTACCTCCAGGTATTCAATATTAGACATGAAAGGATTGGTACAGTTGAGGTAAATGAGACAAGGAAGAGAGTAATGACTGGATGCATCAGTTTGAGAGTTAAGCAAAGCAGTTACAGATGGTATGAAGTTGGTGGCAGAGGACAGGGTTCACTTGGTAAAGAGTCTGCAATGCAAGCATGAGGACACGAGTTAGGATCCCAGTAGCCATGTAAACAGTCAGGCATATGTGCAATCTCAGTGTTAGGGGGAATGTGTAACACATAGAAAAGTCTCTGCATGTCACTGACCAATCAGCCAAATGGATGAACTTTTCAGCTCTCAGAAAATAAAGGAGAACCGTAGAGGAAGACACAGGTAGTGTCCTATGGCTTCCACACACATATGTACATGTACATACCTGCGTATATGTGCACATCCTTATGAACACGTAAATTCATAGGACGCACATACACATACAGACAGACAATTCTGAATTGATTATTGATACAGTCAGGCTTGGTGGCCATCATCTGCAATCTGAGCTCCTTAAGATGGTGAGATAGAAAAACAGTGAGATATTGTGTGTGCACATGGTTTTTTTTTGTGTGTGAATGTGTGTTTGTGTGAGAGAGAGAATGTGTGTGTAGGGAGTTAGTTAGATGTCATTGTAGGTATTAACAGAGATATGATATCATTTGTATATTATAAAATTTGTTCTGCATATTGGCATATTATGTATTACTGCTAACAATAAAAATCTCAAATCAGTGGTCACTGATTTGGCAAATTATTTTACCTTGATTTTGATGAAAGTAAATTCAAGAATCATTTCACCTCTTAAGCCCTTTCATTTTCCAAATGAGGAATTAAAGAAGATCAGTGAAATGATACCAGCAGTCATCTAGTCAGTTCCTAATGGGACTCAGATGTGAAGCAGGTATATAATGAATATGAAGAGGGTGTGAATTATGCTTCACTGAGGTTTCACCTACAACAACTACATAGGCAGTAAGATTTTGGCATACAGAACATGCACTTGTCTGAAACATTCATCTGCCTTTTAACATTGATTAGGTGGAGGGTCCTTACTATTTCTTATCTTTATTCCTAAGAAGCACACCTACTTGAATTGTGCAATTTCTGTATTTCTAAATAAGGTAATTGTTGGGCACGAGAGCTCCTCATGGCATAAGGGGATTCATTAAGCATGCTATAATTCAGTTTTTAACTCAAAATATATTTTATCTAAGAATTTTATATTTGTGTTTTTTTTTTCATGTGCATTTGGGTACTGGGGGAGGCCAGAGAGGGTGTTGAATCCTCTGTACTGGAGTTATAGAATGTTGTGAGACACCTGAGGTGAGTTTCAGGAGGAGAACTCAGTTCCTCTGGAAGAACAATAATCACTCTTAACCAGCTAAGCCATCTTTCTAGCCCTGAAGTATTTTAGCTTAGCTTTGTTTGTTGAAGAAACTTATAACTTACTAATGTAACCTACAAAACATATATTACACATACAAAATCAATTCTAAACTTGGAAAAAACAAACATGGAACATCATCAAATTCGCAGGAAGAGATAAACTAATGGTCAAGAATGTGACAGTTGTGGCTTGAAGAATTACTGGAAAATCAAGTCAAATCAAGGTGTGAACTCTCAGTGACTGAATCTTAACTGTTGCACAAGAAAGAACCAGAACACTCAAGAAACTATAATTGCATGGCCTGGAAAAGATTTCATATTTCTGAAGAAAATCTGAGACTGGGGAGAAAGTTTACTAGCTAATGCCATAAAGAGAAAAAATGTTCTGTGAGAAACTTCAAACTATGACATTTTTATATCAACCTTATTGGAGCTACTCTGGTATAGAAATGAACCCTCAAACTAGTCAAGGCATATTCAAAATCATTCAAATCAACCAATACAATTAGAAAACTAATCACTTGAAACTTTTCTGCCTCAGCAATAAGTAGCTGAATATGTTTAATTATTAAGTAATTGAAACTATGAAAACACCACCAAAGCAAAAATGGAGCAGGAAAGTAGGGAAAAAAATGGCTGCTGGGAGTGTAAACTTGTACAACCACTGGCAATATCTTAGAAAACTTGTAATAAGTTCTACCTCAAGACCCAGCCATACCACTCCTGGGTATACATCTAAACAATTCCTCACCAAACTACAAGAACTTCTCCTCAACTATGTTCATAGCAGTTTTATTTGTAATTGCTAGAAATTGGAAACAATCCAGATGTCCCTCAACCGAAGAATGGACAAAAATAAACCTGGTACATTTAAACACATCAGAAACAAGGAAATCATGCAATTTGCTGCCAAATGGATTGTTCTAGAAAAGCTCATCCTGAGAGAACTAACCCAGACCCAGAAGATGCACATGGTATCTATTCTCTTATAACTGGATTTTAGCCATACAGTACAGGATAACTATCCTACAACCAATAGACCGAAAGGAATGGGAACATCGACTTGTTACCTACCTGTTTGTGGGACACTTTGTTCTAGTGGTGTTGCCATGTAGGCCCCCAGTGCAAGAGGAAGCTTAGCCCTCATATGACTGGTGAGCTGTGAGGCGCTGATATGTAGGGGCATCCCACACCAGAGGAGTAGGATAGATGGGAGAAGGGGGAGAGAGTAGGAGGTTGGGACTGGGAGGGGTGGAGGGAGGGGACTGTGATGGAGATGTAACTTGAAGTAATAAATAAGAATTAACAAAAAAGAAAATATGTCCTATAATAAATCATTTTGATATTGAAAAAAATATTGTCAGGCAACTTACTGCCTGATTATATATGTGTGTGTGTGTGTGTGTGTGTGTGTGTGTGTGTGTGTGTGTGTATAAAACAATAGCAACAAAAATTTTCTTTTTAGTGTTCTGTCTTGAAACTGTTTTATTATGTTGCCCACGGTTGCATTGAACTCATGATCCTCCTACTTCAACCTCTTGAGTATTTGAATGACAGTCATGAGCTACAATGATATAGAGAAAATATGTGTGTGTATATGTATGTATGTATATGTGTGTGCAATTTAAATACAAAACAACATAATACATTATCAATATAGTTGTACACATATGTGTTCAGAATGGACTGACTTGATGGCAACTCTTTTGTATCACTATCTTGGCATTGTTTATGGATAGAAAAAATGCATAACAAAGATGAAGAAAAGATCAAAGGGTATCTTCATTTAGCATATATTGTTATATATGAAACAGAGTGTAGTGTACATATGTGTTAATGCCCATAGTTCTCTCTATGTATCTTTGTCTCAAATCTGGGTTTAAAAGTACAAAACATATGACACTGACAGTTCTGTGATATTTTTGTACTAACTTTTGCATATACTTCCTTCTTGGCGTCAGGTATCTAAAACCATGAGAGTGAATCAGCAGCTACTTTATGGTAACCTGAGGGCAAAAGTCTAACAGAGACATTACAATCCTAAGGAGGAGGCATGAAAAAACAAGATACATCAAAAATGGTAATTTACCTGCCCCTTTCAAGAGACGGCCAAAGGCAGTGTGAGGTTCCTGCTGTGTTGCTAGTTAGTGCAGCTCCAAAGGACTCTGGAGTGTTGGTGCTTTGAGAATACATAGGCGGAGTGGCAGCCAAGGTCTCCTGGGGAAAAGAGGTTGAGGTAGGGTGCAGAAGTAACTTCTCCAAGGGCTAGGGGAGGTCAGCAAAGCAAAGTAAAACAAACAAACCCCTGAAAAGCTGAGGACAGAAGAAAAGCTTCCCACTTGAGGGCTCCTGAGAATGCTGAGGGTTTTATTTAGACCAATCTCTTTCTCTACATCTCGCTTTGTCCTCTGCTCTCCCTTCTGCCTTTCCCCTTATGCCTACTCCCCACGTCCCCCTATCAAGAGAAATCACAAGCAAGACTGCATTTCATATTTTGATGTCTGAACTTTCAGAAAGTTTGCACTTTCTCTCTTTTCTTGCCCCAAACAAATGCAAATTACTGCTTCCCAAACATAAAACACAAACACAGGAAACTTGTTTATATGCCTTACATGTGAATATCATGTTATAATCTGTGCACTGTGTTCAAGTGTGTAAAAGTCATATGAAATCTGTTAATTTGCACTAGTAATGTGGTAATAAAAAAGAAATAGCATATTATGATCTATAAGAAAAAGAGTAAAAATTGGGGATTGTCTGTTCTCTAACTGTAACATGTGGTATTAGGGTGAGGTGTGATTCTTTTTGTGATGTGAAATGACATTGAAATGGAATACATCACTAGGTGCTGGAAAGTCACATTAAAGATCAATATGTACACAAGAAAGACAGAAAACATTTTATTTACAGATTTTTGTTTTGTTAATTTTTGAAGATAGATTTAAATACATTTTCTTCTGTGGTGTAGTTATTGAAGAAAAATGTAGTGCAACTGGATACAAATAAAACAGCTTAAAGCACTTGTGATTCATCCAATCAGATGGAAGTTAATTCTAAATAAGTTTATCCCACTTTATTTTGTGGCTTATATCCAAAGGGCTGAAATAAGGCCAAATTTAAATCTATTGTGAAATTTGTGTTACCAAATGATTTGGGTAGCTCTCATTCTACCTCATTATCACTCTAGTTCTGAAAGGATCCTATACTTTTTTTTTTTTTAACTGAGAACTGTTACTTTTTATTAAGATCAAATTTGCCAGCTGAAATGGAGAAAGAGAGCTTGCTGAGCCTGGCTTGCAGCTGGAGGCTCCTGAGCTCACCTAGACGCTATTTTGCCATTCTGATTCTCTTTGTTGTATGTCTCCTTTGCACATCTATGCTAGAGTTCCTTTATTGCCATTATGATTTCTAAATCTTCTCCACCTTCTAACTGCACAGGGAGCAATTGCTCTGCTGTGGGGATGTCTCTGACCTTCAAAGCACATGAAGCTCAGCAAAAGCCGTATGGGAGGCAGCTGCCTTTAAAAATACAACAGTGTTTTCTGTTTCACAATGAAAATGAACGCAATCTAGTATACGTTTATGGATCTGCTGCTGGACTTAAACTAGGCACACACCACCACCACCACCACTTTAATTTATGATGCTGAGAATAAATACATGTGACTTATTAACACACTCGTCTGAAAGAACATATTTAATTACTTTGTTGTGTGACATATTAATATCCTTTTCTGAAAGAATGTATTCAGTTCGTTGATAATGTATATTTTTAAAATATTAAGGTAAAGCAATTATAATGTATTTAGAATTTTTTTGGATAGTTGGTAATATCCTATAAAAAGTCCTTCAGTCTATTGAAGCTATCACTCTATATCATTATCTATAAAGGTAGAATTGGTTCAATGTCACAATACTCAGCTCAGCTTAAAACCTCTCTTAAAGTGGAATATTCTCTGTCTCTGTCTCACTGTCTCTAAATATGTAATTCATATGGCTTAGTAATGATTTTCAAAGCAACATTTACTAGTCATGCTTTGATCAATTCCTTCTTGACCCATTCAGTTTTAGGGACAGCAGGAGGTGGGGCAGAAAACTGAACTGAGAATCCTACCATCTTAATTAATATCTGGGTTTTCCTCTTTACTTGAATGATTGAAAGGGGAGGTAAATTCTGAACTGAGATGAGGGACTGTTATATAGGGACACCCCACCCCAGAGAAATGGGATGGAAGGGTTAGGGGGTAAAGAAAAAAAAAAGGAAATGTGAAGTTTCGGCCTTTTGCTACTAATTGTCATAAACTGTTTAGGATAATTAAGAAATGCAAACTAATAGTCATGCAAGCCATTCATTTTGTTAGGTACTATGACAGTCTATTATAGTTATTTTCTAAGCTAATCAGAAATAAAGTTGCTAAGAGACAAGCAACATCTGCTTATCCTAATATAAGAGATAGATAGGGCATCTTCAAAAACCTCAAGAGATCTGCATAATATGGCATTCAAAGATTTTTTCTTAACTTTAGATTTTTTTTTATATCGAGACATATCAACTCCTGACAGCACCCCCTATTCTACTCCAAGTAGAAGATGAGCATCGAAGAATCTCCAGTGAGAGATGATTGAATTAGTCGCAAGCCTATCTCTTGGCAGGAAAAACCCCTTGCTCCAACTGTAGACAGAATGCTGTCCAAAAAGGACAAAACTTGGAAGCAGGTAAGTCAACAGCCTCGCTCTGCCAAGACAGGGTAGGTTAAGTCCTCCATAACCCCTGCTCTACAATCAATTTCTGTCAGAGAAAGGGGGACAAATGACTGAAGATCGGTGCTGTAATGTATGGAGAGAAAATGGGAACTGTCCAGGCAGCCACTGGTATGTCATTTCTTAGTTTTGGAAGCTGCAGGCCCTGTACTTCCTATAAAATCAGATATATTTATCCCTCTCAGGTCTCTAAGGTGGTTGAAGAATAGAAAGCTAGAGTCTCATAATTAAATTTTGAGTTGTTTAGGAGTCAAGAGAGTGTTATAGATCTAGGAAGATGCTTTTAAATTTGTGTTGCAAGTTAGTATGAATGTTGAGTCAGATATAGAACTTTAAACTCATGGAGATGGTTAGATAGTAGAGAGTTAAAGTCAGGTGTAAAATACATATGGACTGGACATTGGGAATGTACGTTAAGCCATATAACCCTCATAACTGTGTCCTAATTACCTCTGTTGTTTTGTATCTATTATTATAAGAGAAAGAGCCATTTGTTGGACTGAAAGGGGGAGCTGTTGGGGGAAATAAGATATACCTTAAACGTTAAAAAAAAGGGAAGAGTATGGGGGGTTGAGGGTGGGAGGGTGGGACTGGAGGGGGGAGTAGGGAGGGGACTGCCATTGAGATGTAAAAACAAAACAAAAAAAAAAGAACAGTCCCAGGCAGCACCACAATTGCAGTTTAGGAGACCTACACTTGCTTGTTCTCTCTCTCTCTCTCTCTCTCTCTCTCTCTCTCTCTCTTTCTCTCTCTCGGGATGTGCTTCAAAACAGAATTTCCTTGTGTAGCCCTGTCTGATTTTGAACTCAGAGTGATCTGACTGAGGGATTAAGGACATGCGTCACCACTACCAGGCTGCTACTTCTCTTTAACTATCAAATAAATATAATCTCCAAAATCTATAAAGTGAAAAAAAAAAGGAAAGAAAAGGGGAGGTAAAGATTCCTCAGGTAGAGGTTGGTGCCAATAAGATCTTGGAGATGTCAAACAATCTACTGTGTAAGAGTCATGGCATGTGTTTCAGGCATTGCTGTAGGTTTAAGCCTCAGGCAGAGCTAGAACAAGCAAAACCATGGATACCATGCTAAGGATCCAGAAAAATTCTCAGGAGCAGAATAGAGCCAATACAGTTTTAAGCAGATATGACACACAGTAATATTAAGCATCAACAGCCGAAAAAGGTTGGATTGTTTTTTTTGTTCCTTTATTTTTTATTTCTGCAAGTTACATCTCAATCGCAGACCCCTCCCTATTCCCCCCTCCAGTCACACCCTCCCACCCTCAACTCCCATCCTCTTCCTTTTTTTTTTTAAGTTTAAGGTATATCTTATTTCCCCCTACAGTTTCCCCTTTCAGTCCAACAAATGGCTCTTTCTCTTATGATAATAGATACAATACAAAACAACAGAGGTAATTAGGCCACAGTTATGAGAGTTATATGGCTTAGCATACATTCCCAATGTCCAGTCCATATGTATTTGGCACCTGACTTTAACATTCTACTATCTAACCATCTCCATGAGTTTAAAGTTCTATATCTAACTCAACATATTATTAGAATTAAGAGAATCTCAGTGAAGAGAGTGAGCAGTAGAACGATTTGCAAGAAGAACTTGAGAAATGTCCAGAAGATTAACATGAAGAGTGGTTGGAGACTGGCCATTGAGTAGAAATGTAAGAGAGGATAATGAGGTGCTAATCATGCCCAGACTTCCAGTTTGAGGGATAAGAAAGTGAAAATAACCATGAGAGGAAGGGATTTAAGAGAAGCTATTCATTTGTAGAATGCTAGCATGGGGAGTAATAGGTTCAGTTTGAGAAATTGTGCTATCGTGGTGCAGATGATCCTCTATGGGAGGTTTGGGTATGTAGCTGGAGCTTAGAAAAAGTGGGCTGTAATTTTGCATATAAAGTCATAAATTGGAAGAAAATTGACTGGGGAGAGACAGTGGAATAAGCTCAAATGTGGTTATTGGAAGAGGTTTACAATGGAGCTAAGAAATGAACATGCAAATTAGACTAGAAAAAACAGAAAACAGAAGACTGCTTTTCAATTGAATAGTTGGTTTTATTTCACGAATAGAATCAATGTGGTCTATTATGAAAAATATATGAATTTTTGTAATTCCATCATCTGTGTGACTATATTGTCATATGAGTGTATGTAGATAAATATATATGACAAAATGATGTATGTGGACATTTGATTTGTGTTAAATATATTTGTGTATATATCTATGTATATACTAAATATACATGTATGCATATATGCAGTGATTCTATTCTCAGTATTTTTCTACATGTGAAGAAAAAGTATTTACCCACTATACCTATAATCTTTCTCTCCCTCACACACACACAATCATGCACACATACAATTACAATGGATTGAAATTGTTAAAAAGAGACTTTAATGTCCAGTATAAATGGCTTATGTGTAAACATAAATAAATGGTAAAATTAATAAATTATGATAAATTAATGATAAAATTAATCAGAATATATACTTATCTGTTAATAAAAAGAAAGTGAATTTCTTAGTGTTAATAATCAGTTACTCTTTATTTATTAAAAAATAGATTTAATGTGGTTCATAGTATAAAATAAAAGAAACAGTGAAATGAATTAAGGGAAGAAAGTAAATTTGGATAAATAATTTGTCAATAGAAAATACATGGCCTTTTCCTGTTACTACATGGTTGTAATCCCAGCACTTGCTGAGTGTTAGGCGGGAGGACCAAGAGTTCAAAGACAGTCTGGGTTATATAGTGAGAAATGCTCAACATCCTTAATCATCAGAGAAATGCAACTCAAGATGACTCTTGAGATTCCATCTCACACTTGTCAGAATGGCTAAGATCAAAAGCTCAAATGACAGCATGTGTTGGTGAGGTTGTGGAGAAGGGGGAACTCTCCTCCATTGCTGGTGGGAGTGCAGGCTTGTACAACTACTATGGAGGTCAGTCTGGCGATATCTTAGAAAACTTGAAATAGCTCTGCCTTGGGACCCAGCCATACCATTTCTGGGTATACATCCAAATGATTCCTCACCAAATCACAAGAAAGTTTCCTCATCTATGTTCATAGCAGCCTTATTTGTAACAGCTAGAAACTGGAAACAACCCAGATGTCCCTCAACCAAGGAATGGACAAAAACAAACAAACAAACAAACAAAAACTGTGGTACAACTACACAATGGAATACCATTCAGCCATCAGAAACAACGAAATCATGCAATTTGCAGCCAAATGGATGGAACTAGAGAAGCTCATCATGAGTGAACTAACCCAGACTAAGAAGGATGCACATGCATCTATTCACTTATAATTGGATTTTAGCCATATAGTACAGGATAACTATACTACAACCAATGCACCAAAGGCAACAGGAACATAGAATTTTTCTTCCTGTCAATGAGACACTTTGCCCTAGTGGTGCTGCCTTGTAGGACCCCAGTGTATGAGGAGGCTCTTGGCCCTCAAATGACTGCTGAACTGGGGTGGGGGACTGTTATGTAGGGACACTCCACTCCTAAGGAGTGGGATGGAAGGAATAGGGGGTAGAGAGTGGGAGGGTGGGACTGGGAGGAGTAGAAAGAGGACACTGTGATGGAGATGTAACCTGAAGTAATAAGTAAATATTTTTTAAAAAGTAAAACAAACAAATAACAACAACAACAAAAACAAATAAGCAATAATAATTGAGTAAAGAGACTACATACTGGAAAGTGTAAAAAATTATAATAGGAATTTGACTTATAAACTTTCTGATTGATAGGCAAACATGAGATCACAATTATATTGCCCCATTACCTCCAAAGGAAAGAAAAATGGTTTCATTGACTATAATGAAATCAAAGTTTTCGTCAGTCAAAAAAAGAGAACATTGCACATATTCAACAACAGGCTGTGAGTCCACTCCAGGCATTAAAGACCCTCACAGGGCACTGTCTTACAGTGACCATTAGGACAGGTTGATAATGACCTAATGCTAAATCTCATTCAATAAAAGCATTTTACAAGAGACCATTTACAAAACACCATATATGGTCCAGATATGTGGCTTTCTGATTGTCAAGTTTACTCTAAGGATAGATTTCCTTTGGAATCTATAGGATATCTGTAGGAGCACATGGACTATATGTCCTCCAGACAATTATTTGTAGACTAATGATGCAAATCAAGTATTCAATTAATAGTTAGCAGTACTGACTTCAATATTCTAGGCTTTGACAATCACTTGGGATTTATTTTTATTTACTGATTAAATTGTAGTTGTTCACAACTACAGACTCTGAGGTGTTTTATTTACTTTGGGAGTTGGGTTAGGTGTAAGGAAGTTGTTTAGCCACACTGCTCAGCTTAGTTTTGAACCAACAATCCTTCTGCTTGAGACTACTCAGTAGCTGAGAGTATAACCACACACCTGTCTGTAAACATTGCATTTTGGAGAATGAGGCTGGAAGATCGTGAGTTCATGGCCAACCCAGGCTACATAGCAAGTAGCAAGTATTCTCCCAAACAAACAAGTGAGAACAAGCCATGTATGTAGTTCAGTGGCTGAGAGATGGCTTAGTTGGAAAGGTGTTTGTAGCACAGTGTGAGGACCTGAGTTCAGATCTCCACTTTGCAAGTAAAAGGTTGAAGGCAGCGGCATACATGTGTCATTCCAGCACTAGGGGCAGCAGGATCCCTAAGGCCATCTAGTGAGCCAGCCTAGCCAAATTGGTGAGCTCTAGGTTCTGTGAAAGACTTTGTGTCAAAAAATAAGGTGGAGAACAATTGCGATTTATCTCCAAGCTCCAATGCATGCCTACAAACACAAGAAATCCCCACAACGGTGCACATAAACATATTAAACCCACTCATAATATATTTTATATATGTTTACACACATACACACACACACACACACACACACACACACACACACACACACACACA
>CAJQZJ010032332.1:4135447-4176723 GCA_907164525.1 Lophiomys imhausi
ACACACACACACACACACACACACACACACACACACACACACACACACCAGAAAACAGAAGTGCAGTTAAGTGACACTGAGTGCATTTGGGTAGTTTTCTACTCTCCCCACCCCCATAGATGTCTTTTCTTCTAGCAAAATCAAAGCTACATATTTATGAAATCACCCTTTTGAGGAATTCATGCTTGGAACTCTAAATACAGTCAATAGACATGGTAAGGACACTTAGAGGCTCTAGGTAAAAACTGAATGCTATTGTTTGTCTTTATTTAGATCATCAAGCTGGCTTTTAATATTTAAGTTCATATTTGTGATCAATTCTACTTTCAACCTTAATCAGAGAACTTTCCTCTTTTTCCAATGAAAAATCATTAATACAGAGATTTACCAGGTAAATCTCTGCTCAAGGTGCTGAGATTAGGTGATAGATGGGTGCTCATCCCTGAACAAGACATTTATAACATCTCCTCTAAGGCTCAGGGAATACTGCAGAAGAAGGAGCATAATGAATGTCAGCAAATGAAGAGTAGGAGAAGCTCTGAAAAATGTCATCTCCTGGTCAGGATACAGCCATTGCAATCATGAACTCACAGCAGCTGTGGACACCTGTAGTGGGTCTGCTCAAGAATAGTCCTGCCAACGGCCAGGCTAGTTATTTGCTACATCTCTTTTCTACTTATCGATTCAGGAAGAGGAGTAAGCATTGCCGCCCTCAGTTGAGTACCATTTACGACTCCAGTAGGTTCCAATGGACAGTTCAAATCCAATGATCACACAGATGGTCCTTGTTAAATTGCATGGGTCACAAAATAAAACCAAAAGTTCGGGCCCTGTGACAGCAACTTATGAAGATGAGGGGGACAGAATGAAGATAGGAGTTTGATGAGGTAAATTTAAGAGTAAGAAAATAATCAGAATACATTATAACATGTATGATTTTGTTAGGTGACAAAAAAAAAGAAAATTAAGAAAGCTTATTGGCAGTGACAGATAGGGTCCTATAAATTCAGGAGAGATCTGGAAATTTTTAAATGCATTGTGATATCTCTATTTTTTTTTTTTTTTTACTAGCGGCAGTATTCCCTAAGGTAGTATGAAATTAATCTATGATAAGTCACAGTTCAATGTGAAACAGAGATGAATTTAAAGAAGAAATCATCTCTCTACTTAATTTGGTTACTTTGAAAAGAGAAAAGTTTTCTATCATTGAAATGATGGAAAAGACATCTATACAGGAAGTTGTAAAGTATAATGTATAATAAATCCTTGTGAATGATTACAGTTTGCTTAAGAATCCTAACACTGGAGAGACCAAGATGGTGGCAACCTACACTGATGCACTTTGAACGTGGGAGAAAAGAGCCATAAATAACACAGAGTTATTGGACACTGTGCAAAAACCGGAGGGGCTAGACCCTCCGGGAACACTCACAGCTCCCAAGGGACTGTAAAAAGTCCCAGGGTAAGGCTCTCCCCCCATCTCTCTCAGACACGGAAGCCACTAAATCCGGGATTCGGGAACTCCCATTTGGAGAGGCGCCTGGTAAGATCGACCCCAACTCACAGCAGGCAGAATCAGAGGCCACATGGCGATCGCCCTCTAGCCTACTGGGCTCCCCACACCTCAGGAAGAACTTATACCCACTTAAAAAACTTTGCGTGATAGTGGAAGTCTTAGCAAGGAACAAACAGGGAGCTCAGCGGGTGGTCGGCAGCCGCTTGAGCCGCAGAGGATCCGAGAGAGCAGGAAGCGGGCAGGCAGAGCAATCAGGGTGGGAAGCAGGCACAGGAGGGCGGGAGGGGCCAGGGCTCTGCGCACCCATGGCAGAGCAGTTGGGGAGGGAGGCCAGCATAGTCGGCGGGAGAGGCCAAATCCCGGCGGACCCATGGCAGAGCAGTTGGGGAGGGAGCTGGCACAGGAGGTGGGCGGGGCTGGGGATCCGTGCACCCACAGCCGAGGAGCTGGGGAGGGAGGCCCACACAGGCGGTGGGAGGGGCCAGGGCTACGCGCACCCATGGCAGAGCAGCTGGGGAGGGAGACCTGCACAGGTGGTGGGAAGGGGCTGGGGCCCCGCACACCCGCGGCTGAGCAGACAGGGAGGGAACCCTGCACAGGTGGGCAGGGCTGAGGGTCCAGGCCTGTGGCAAGAAGCCTAGTGAGAAACCAGAAGTCAGGGGACCATAGCTCTATTCTGGAAAATCCAGACATATTAGGTGTGGAGCCAGGCCCTGTCAGCCTCCGTGACGACAAACAAAGCCCACAGAATCTGTGCCTGGGCAAACAGGTACATACAATTAGAACAATTACAGGCTGATAACTCAGTGTGCAACATAGAGAAGTCTGAATTGGGAGCAGTGAAACAATCCCGGACCATTACTCACTACCTGGGAATAGGCTGCACCAGCTCACAGTGCTTCAGGCTATTAAAACCACAGTGACCCTGAGAACCCCTGTAAGCAACGACAGATAGCCAAGCAACTCATCCCCTGCACAAAAGCATCCCCAGTGGATCCAAGCACAGAAAACGACAAGAACAGAGAGCTAAACGCATCCATATGGCCAAAGGTCCAAGAAAAAAAAGAAATCAAGGAAATATGACTCCAACAAAGCAGAATTATCCTAGCTCATCCAATTCGGATGACCTCACACCAACAGAAACACATGAAAACGATGACAATTCTGCATTATGGAAAGTGATAGAGTCCCTTCAAGAAGAATTTAAATCTATGAAGGAATTCAAAGAAGCCACAATTTTACAAGTCAAAACAACGAACAACACCATTAAAGAACTCCAAGCCAAGGTGACAGAGCTTGAACAGGAAAAGGACAAAGCAATGAAAGATTTTCATACAAAAACAAGCAAGCTGGAGAAGGAAATGTACAAAACGAACAATACCATTCAAGACATGAAAATAGAAATAGAAACAATAAAGAAAACACAGTCAGAGTTAAAAGAGGAAGTGGAGAATCAAGGGATGAGAACAGGAACTACGGATGTGAGTATCAAAAATAGGATGCAAGAGATGGAAGACAGGATCTCAGGCATGGAAGATTCGATGGAAGAAATCAGTACAACATCCAAAGAAAATGAGAAGGCTAAAAAATCTCTCACCCACAACATCCAAGAAATCAAGGACTCAATGAAAAGATGGAACCTAAGAATTATAGGTATAGAGGAAAGAGAAGATCCCGACTCCAAGGTCCAGGAAATATCTTCAACAAAATCATAGAAGAAAACTTCCCAAACCTGAAAAAAGAGATGCCAATAAAAATCCAAGAGGCTTACAGAACACCGAACAGATTAAATCAGAAAAGAAACTCCTCTCGCCACATAATAATTGAAACACCAAATGTACAGAACAAGGAAAGAATATTAAAAGCTGTAAGAGAAAAAGGTCAAGTCACATACAATGGCAGACCCATCAGAATTACACTTGACTTCTCCTCAGAAACTTTAAAAAATAGAAGGGCCTGGTCAGATATACTACAAGTCCTGAGAGATCATACGTGCCCAGCCAGACTACTATACCCAGCAAAACTCTCTATCAATATAGATGGAGAAAACAAGATTTTCCATGACAAAATCAAATTTAAACAATATCTACCCACAAACCCAGCCCTACAGAAAATCCTAGAAGGAAAATTCCAACCCAGAGAAGAAAACTTCACCCAAGAAAACCCCTCAGCAACTAAACCAAAAGAGGCACAGGACCATCACCTATACCAAACTAATGGGAAATAACAACCCCAGGTGACTAATATCCATCAACATCAATGGACTCAACTCCCCAATAAAAAGACATAGGTTTACAGAGTGGATCCGAAAGCAAGACCCGTCCTCATGCTGCATACAAGAAACATCTCACTACCAAAGATAGACACTACCTCAGAGTAAAGGGCTGGGAAAAGATTTTCCAAGCAAATGGACCCAGGAAGCAAGCTGGAGTAGCCATCCTAATATCAAACAAAACAGACTTCCAACTGAAGTTAATGAAGAAAGACAAAGAAGGGCATTATATATTCATTAAAGGGAATATTCATCAAGAGGAAATCTCAATACTGAACATCGATGCCCCAAAAACTAGGGCACCTACTTTCATAAAAGAAACACTTCTAAAACTTAAAGCGCACGTCGATCACAGCACATTAGTAGTGCTAGACTTCAACACCCCACTCACAACAATGGACAGATCATCAAGACAGAAGACAAACAGAGAAATATTGAGTCTAACAGAGATCATGAAACAAATGGACCAAACAGATATCTACAGAACGTTTCACCCAAACACAAAGGAATACACATTTTTCTCAGCACCCCACGGAACCTTCTCCAAAATCGACCACATAGTTGGACACAAAGATAGTCTCAATAGATACAAGAAAATTGAAATAACACCTTGTATCTTATCAGACCACCACGGAATAAAGCTGGTCTTCAACAGCAAAAGAATCAACAGAAAGCCTACACACACATGGAAATTGAACAGCTCCTTACTGGATGACCACTGGGTCAGGGAAGAAATAAAGAAGGAAATCAAAGACTTCTTAAAATCCAACGACAATGAAGACACAACATACCCAAACCTATGGGATACAATGAAAGCTGTGCTACAAGGAAAGTTCATAGCACTAAGTGCTTTCAAAAAGAAAATTGTGACAGCTCATATTAGTGAACTAACAGCTAAGCTGGGTGAATTGGGAAAAAAAAAGAATCAACCACTCCCAAGAAGAGCAGAAGGCAGGAAATCATCAAACGTAGGGCTGAAATCAACAACTTAGAATCAAAAAGAACTATACAAAGAATCAATGAAACCAAGAGTTGGTTCTTTGAGAAAATCAACAAAATAGACAGATCCCTAGCCACATTAACTAAAAGGCAAAGGGAAAGAACCCAAATCAACAAAATCAGAAATGAAAAGGGTGAAATAACAAGAGACATTGAGGAGATCCAGAAAATATTCAGGTTCTACTTTAAAAACCTATATTCCACTAAATTTGAAAACCTAAGCGAAATGGACAATTTTCTTGATAAATTCCACCTACCAAAACTAAATCAAAATCAGATTAACAGCTTAAACAGACCAATAACACCCAAGGAAATAGAAACAGTCATTAATAATCTCCCAAAAAAAAAAAAAAAAAAAAAAAGCCCAGGGCCAGATGGCTTTAGCACGGAATTCTACCAGACCTTCAAAGAGGAACTAACACCATTACTCTTCAAACTCTTCCACCACATAGAAACAGAAAGAACACTGCCAAACTCATTCTATGAGGCCAATGTCATTCTGATTCCTAAACCACACAAAGACCCAACAAAGAAAGAGTACTTCAGAACAATCTCCCTCATGAATATAGATGCAAAAATACTTAATAAAATACTAGCAAACCAAATTCAAGAACACATCAAAAGTATCATACATCATGATCAAGTAGGCTTCATCCCAGGAATGCAGGGATGGTTCAATATATGAAAGTCTATCAATATAATTCACCATATAAACAAGATGAAAGAAAAAAAACACATGATAATCTCGCTAGATGCAGAAAAACCATTTGACAAAATCCAACACCCCTTCATGACAAAAGTTTTGGAGAGAACGGGCATACAAGGACCATACATAGAAATAATAAAGGCAATATACAGCAAGCCATTGGTCAACATCAAATTAAATGGAGAGAAGCTTGAAGCATTTCCTCTAAACTCAGGGACAAGACAAGGATGTCCACTTTCACCATATCTCTTCAATATAGTACTTGAAGTCCTTGCTAGAGCAATAAGACAACTAAAGGAGATCAAAGGGATAAACATTGGAAATGAAGAAGTCAAATTATCCCTATTCGCAGATGATATGTTAGTATACATAAGCGACCCCAAAAACTCCACCAAAGAACACTTACAGCTGGTAAACAACATCAGTAAGGTGGCTGGATACAAAATTAACTCAAAAAAATCAGAAGCCCTTCTCTATACAACAAACAAATGGGCTGAGAAAGAAATAAGAGAAACAATACCCCTTCACAATAGCCACAAACAATATAAAATACCTGGGGGTAACTCTAACCAAGCAAGTAAAGGACGTATAAAACAAGAACTTCAAGCCCCTGAAGAAAGAAATGGAAGAGGCCTTTAGAAGATGGAAAGATCTTCCATGCTCATGAATAGGTAAGATCAACATAATAAAAATGGCTATCCTATGTTGAAGTCAGGTGCCAAATACATATAGACTGGACATTGGGATTGTATGCCAAACCATATAACTCTCATAATTGTGGCCTAATTACCTCTGTTGTTTTGTATTGTATTTATTATTATAAGAGTAAGAGCCATTTGTTAGACTGAAAGGGGGAGCTGTTGGGGGGAAAAGATATATCTTAAACTTAAAAAAAAAAGGAAGGGGAGGGGTGGGTTGAGGCGGAAGAGGGTGGGAGGGTGGGACTGGAGGCGGGGTAGGGAGGGGATTTCAATTGAGATGTAACTTGAAGAAATAAAAAATAAAGTAAAAAAAAAATGGCTATCCTACTAAAAGCAATATATAGATTCAATGCAATTCCTATCAAAATACCAACACAATTCTTTATAGACCTTGAAAAAGCTATTCTCAACTTCATATGGAACAACAAAAAGCCCAGAATAGCTAAATCAATCCTGTACAATAAAAAAGCATCTGGAGGTATCAGCATCCCAGATTTCAAGCTGTACTACAGAGCAATAGTAGTAAAAAACAGCATGGTTTTGTTATACAAACAGACCAGTAGATCAATGCAATTGAATTGAAGATCGAGAAATAGACCCATACACTTATGGCCACCTAATTTTTGACAAAGAAGCCAAAACCGCACAATGGAAGAAGGACAGCATCTTCAACAAATGCTGCTGGTCCAACTGGATGTCCACTTGCAAAAGAATGAAATTAGACCCATACCTATCACCTTGTACAAAACTTAAATCCAAGTGGATCAAAGACCTTAACATAAGGCCAGCCACACTAAATATACTAGAAGAAAAAGGAGAAGAAACCCTCGAACTCATTGGCACAGGTGACATCTTCCTGAACAGAACACCAACAGCTCAGGACCTGAGATCAACAATCAATAAATGGGACCTCATGAAACTCAAAAGCTTCTGTAAGGCAAAAGACACTGTCATTCGAACAAAACGGCAACCAACAGACTGGGAGAAAATCTTCACCAACCCCACATCTGATAGAGGGCTGTTATCTAAAATCTACAAAGAACTCAAGAAACTAAATGCCAAGAAACCAAATAATCCAATCAAAAAATGGGAGACGGAGCTAAGTAGAGAATTCACAAAGGAGGAATCCCTAATGGCCGAGAGACACCTGAAGAAATGCTCAACATCCTTAATCATCAGAGAAATGCAACTCAAGACAACCCTGAGATTCCATCTAACACCTGTCAGAATGGCTAAGATAAAGAGCTCAAATGACAGCACATGCTGGCGAGGGTGTGGAGAAAGGGGAACCCTACTCCATTGCTGATGGGAGTGCAGGCTTGTGCAACCACTATGGAGGTCTGTCTGGCGATATCTTAGAAATCTTGTAATAACCTTGCCTCAGGACCCAGACATACCACTTCTGGGTATACACCCAAAGGATCCCTCACGGAGACATAGGGAAGTCTCCTCATCTATGTTCATAGCAGCCTTATTTGTAATAGCTAGAAATTGGAAACAACCCAGATGTCCCTCAACTGAAGAATGGATTAAAAAAACTGTGGTACATCTCTACAATGGAATATTACTCAGCTATCAGAAACAATGAAATCATGCAATTTGCAACCAAATGGATGGATCTAGAGAAGCTCATCCTGAGTGAGCTAACCCAGACTCAGAAGGATGCACATGGCATCTATTCACTTATAGTAGGATTTTAGCTATATCGTACAGGATATCTGTACTACAACCAACACACCAAAAGGAACATGGACATAAACTTTTTTTTTTCTTCTTCCTTTTCCTTTTTTTCTTTTTCTTTTCCTTTTCCCTTTTCTTTTTCCTCTCTTTTTTGTTGTTATTCTTTGTTTTTGTGGGTTTGTGTTTGTTGGTCTTTTTTTTAGTATTCCCCCAGTAGCAAGGAGACACCTTTCACTGGCAGTACTGCCTCGTAGACCCCCGGTTTATGAAGAGGCCCTCAGCCCTCATATGACACCTGATCTGTGGTGAGAGACTGTTATGCAGGGACACTCCACCCCAGAGGAATAAAACGGAAGGGTCAGGGGGTAGAGCATGGGAGGGTGGGGCTGGGAAGCGGGAAAAGAGGACAATATAATAAGGATGTAACCTGAAGCAACAAAGAAATAAATTTATTAATTAAAAAAAGCAGGTAACAATGCTAAAACACTGTAAATAAAATAAAGGATACAGCCATTCAACCTGGTTTTATAAACCTCCAAGTGTCGAAAAAACCATAGAATTAAGGTAAAATACATGAGAATTGTGGTGTTAACCCATGCCTTTAACTTCAGCAGAGATGGGAGGAGCACCATAGACTTATTGGTCTTATAAATTCTAGAGTTACACGGAACAGGGTGGTGAGGGTGGACACCCTTAATCCCATCATTCAAGAAGAGTGCACCCTTAATCCCAACTCACTGGAGACAGAAACAGGCAGATCTCAGAGCTCAAGGTCAGCCTGATACAAAACAAACTCTCAATAGAGAAAAACTTCGATCCAGGAGTGGTGGAACACATTTTTAACCCCTTCAGATGGGAACCACAGGTCTCTGATCCCAGTAATTAGAATGCAGAGACACACACATAGGATTTGGAAAGACCTAAGTTTAAAATCTACTTACAAAAGGCCTACTCAATACAAACAAATTGTCCTTTGAGATCTCAAAATTTATACACTAAAGCTTGTTTAGCTCCAAAATAACAAAATAATTTCTTCTTTAACCCAGATTGAAAGATAACACTTTATATATTGTCAAAAAACCAAATTTGCTTCAGGAGAAATATTACCTACCCCCCCGCCAAAAAAAAAAGAGTGTAATTGTCCCAGAGTTAGGATTAGGGCAGGGCTCTCTTCTTATCTTTCCAGGAGAATCAAAGCATCCATTCAAGGAACCCAGGGACAACTGGACAACGGAAACTTCAGCACAAAACAGAATCAAACACCAAAGAAGATGAGTGACCCAGTTGATTCAGCCTGACAGACTACCTCAATAGCTGTTTCTATCAAAAGCCTACAACCACAACAATTCAATATCGCTAAGACCGTTCAGCTCTACACAATGCCCCAGCCAGAACCTCAGTAAAGCCTGGAAGTTCAGCTTCTGCCTACAAACTCCTTAGGACATCTAAACAGCTGAGAACAGAAGGACTGAACATAAAAGGAGTGTATTAACATTTTTAACCATTTTTCCATTTTGTTTCGGGCCCCAAACAGGTTTACTACTACCCGAATCAGCAGGAAGTCATTTTAAGAGAGAGACGTCCCATGCCCAGAGAGTGGGGAGGGTGTTTCTCTGCCCTCCCCCTTTTGGTTATTTGAAGGATAACTGAATACTCTGTTATTTAGGGGAAGAGATTACAAGTTGTTAAATGGTCCTGTTTAATGGGTTTTGGAGGTTAGACCCAGGTACTTCCTACTTTTCCTTTTCTGTATCCTTCTTTCTCTCCTATGTTGGAGTGCATGGACTTGAGAAAAATGAGACATAGACATAGCACAAGAAAGACCAAGAAGAAGGGACAGATTATTGAATATGCCCTTATACCTTTGCATATTGATACAAAATTAGTAGTATATTTGGCTAAAGTGGTATTGACCATTGTTTATTGTGCAAAAATAAGATCGTATTGGAATACATCGGTATTGATCATTGTATATTGATACAAAATTAAGATTATAGTTGGCCACAATTGTATTCACCCTTGTATATGGACGTAATATTAAGATTGTATTGGGCTACATAGGCATTGATCTTTGTATATTGATACAAAATTAAGAGTATATTTAGCCAAAAGTGAATAGATCTTTGTATATTGAAACAAAATTAAAGGTAACGCTTCCTAATGGTATCATACCTAGAGATACTTAAAAATAAAATGTGAAGCTCTGGCCTCTTGATACCAACCTTCTAAAACTGTTTAGGATAGTTAAGAAAAACAAACTCCTAGTCATGCAAACATGTCACTTTGTTAGCTACTATGACAGTCTATCACAGATATTCTCTAAACTACTCAGTAATCAAGTTGTTAAGAGACAAGCAACATTTGCTTATCTAAATACAAGAGATGGATAGGGCATCTTCAAAAACCCCAAGAGATCTGGAGAATATGGCATTCAAAGATGTTATCTTAAATTAAGATTTTTTTTTGATATCGAGCCATATCAGCTCCTGACAGCACCCCCTATTCTACTCCAGTGTGAGATGGTTGAATTAGTGGCAAGCCTATCTCTTGGCATGAAAAAACTCCTTGCTTCAACTGCAGACAGACTGCTGTCCAAAAAGGACAAAACTTGGTAGCAGGGAAGTCGACAGCCTAGCTCTGCCAAGACAGGTTAGGTAAGTCCTTCATAATTCCTGCTCTACAATCAATGTCTGTGAGGAACAGGACCAAAGGCTGAAGACTGATGCTGGAATGTGTGGAGAGAAAAGGGGAACTGTCCAGGAGGTCACTGGTTTGTCATTTCTTAGTATTGAAAGCTGCAGGCCCTGCACTTCCTATATAGTCAGATATATTAATCCCTCTCAGGTCTCTGAGTTGGTTGAAGAATAGACAGCTAGAGTCTCATAGTTAAATTTTGAGTTGTTTAGGAATCAAGGGGGTGTTCTAGATCTAAGAAGATGGTTATAATAGTGATGCAAGTTAGTATGAAAGCTAAGTCAGTTATAGAACTCTAAATTCATGGAGATGGTTAGATGGTAGAAGGTTAAAGTCAGGGGGCAAATATGTATGAACTGGACATTGGGAAGGTATACTGGGCCATTTAACTCTCATAAATGTGGCATATTTATTTCTGTTGTTTTGTATAGTATTTACTGTTATTAGAGAAGGAACCATTTGTTGGACTGAAAGGGGAAGCTGTTGGGGCGAAGAGGGTGAAAGGGCGGGACAGGAAGGGGGAATAGGGAAGGGTTTGTGACTGAGATGTAATTTGAAGAAAAAAAAGATATTTAATAAAAAAAAAGAATCCTAATACTTCAATTGCAGATTCCATTGACTTAATATTATATTGACATGACTTATTGAAAAGTTTTGTTTCATACTAACAGAACATTCACTCTTTCACAAATTAGTTTTCATGTTCTAAGTGTTAAGATGTTCATTTTCCAAGCCCTGCAAGTCTGACATGTATGTGCAGATACATATGTATAAAATATCGGGGTGATTCTTCTGTTGACATTATAATATGTTGCAGAGCAACTTTTGTCTTCTGTTTTGGCATAGTGGTCCCAAGGCTCAATTTTTATGTGACATTGTTCTGAAACTCGAGCGTTATGTGTATTGAAGAAGTATGAGCATGTAACTTGCTTCTGTGTCACTCTTTTCAGATTCCCTTTTCCAAGTGATTAAGTGTCAAGGAAGCAGATTCCATGAAAATACTTGGCTAAGAGAGAAAAAGAAGTAAAGATACTCAAACAGAAATCCTTTTTAAATTATTCACACATATTTTTTGTACAGAATAATGGGTTTGTCATAACATTTTTGCACATGTAGAGAATATTCATAATGAACCTACTACTTTAAAATATATTCTAGTACAGTTTATCAAAGGGTCACCAGATGATTCAAAATTAGAAAGGAAACTGATGGAACACATAAAAATGTTATGAACACAGAATTAAAGATAAAGATTACAGCTTCTGTTTCCTTACTCTGAAAAGTCTACCTAACCTCTTTTCTACTTTGCCTGTAATTACATAACCTAGCTAGCGATACTTGTGCCACTATAGTCTCACATTCTATTCGCCCCCAATGGTAATGTTGAACAAGTTTATTTATTTTTATTATTATGAATTGTATATGTATGAGTATAGATATATGTATGCAAATGTATGTGAATATATATATGTAATATACAAGTTAATTACAATCAACATGCAGGGAGGAGGTTTAGGTGGATGCAAAGATCCCTGAGCTGGAACCCAGGATGGAATAAGAACTCAGCCTTCGTTCCTTTTTCACATGGTTTACCCCACCTCTTGTCTTCCTGTGTGCTGTAGTTTGTATATAGGTTTCAGATGCTAAGCAAAAATGGGATTATTTGGGAGGAGGCTAAAGGACTACTAAAGAAGGAACGGCTAAAAAGTAATAGGTGGGGCCGGTGAATCTGGGAATCGTCACCAGGAGAGGGACAGGGTATGAGCCACTCCAATACCCAGCGGGCAGCTCCGAACGGTTACTAACCAGCTTCCTGGGCTCCCAGGTTCCATGGAGGCTTTCCGGCTATTTAGCGAAGGGTTGGGGGAGCCGTGGGAGCGGGATGTACTGTGACTGGAACCACAGCGCGATCTGAGTGGTGGGGCAGCAGCACAGCACTGGGTCCACAGCAGCATTTTGGCAAGCACAAGCAAATTTGGGCTTCCCTAGAGGGGTGTTGGACATACATACAGGCCCCTCCATTGGATTTCCGGTCAGTGGGAAGAACACTGCAGCTGGACAGAGCAGCGGGATACACTTCTGGCAGCAGGTCACACTGTGACTCCATTGCAATGTGCCGGAACTCAGAAGACAGGGGCCCCAATTGCCAGTATACAAAGTCAGCTCCAGACAGACATAGGTGGGGCCGAGAGAGCAGCAGAAAGGCGGGTGACCGGGTTTGGAAGGAAGATTTGTTCTCCCCAGGGTCCAAGCCCTGGGCAGATTGTGGGGTTAATATCAGACTCTTTTGCTAGTGCTGGCCCTTCTGGCAGGAAAACAGATCTTCAGCATATATAGTTCCACCCCTGGAGCAGTGAGATCTGGGAGACACAGTGAAAACCTCCACACAAGGCCCCAAGGAGCCTGTGGAAAGCTACAGATCACCAAACAATACAACTGCTACTGCAAAGTGCCCGACTGCCTTGGTACCAAGCCCAGAAGGCACCAGGAACAAACAGCTAAGAACAACCAAGTGGATAAAGTTCAGCAAAAAACAGAACCAACAGAAGTCAGGGAAATATGACTCCAACAAAATGCAGCTATGCTAGTACACGAAGCCCTGACCACTTTACCGCAACTGAAACACATGAAAACGATGGCATATCTACATTCTGAAAGTGATAGAGTCCTTTCAAGAAAAATTTAAATCTGAAGGAATTCAAGGAGTCCACAATTTTACAAGTGAAAGCAACGGAGAATACCAATAGAGAGCTCCAAGCCAAAGTGGCTCAACTTGAACAGGAAAGAGACAAAGCAATGAAAGATTTAAAAGATATGAAAGATTTCCAGACAAAGACAAGCAAATTGGAGCAGGAAACGTATGAAACGAATAAAATTTTTCAAGCCATGAAACTGGAAATGGAACCAATAAAGAAAACACAATCAGAGATAAGAGTGGAAGTAGAGAATCAAGGAAAGAGAACAGGAACTACAGATATGAGTATCACAAATAGGATACAAGAGATGGAAGACAGGACCTCAGGAATGGAAGATTCGATGAAAGAAATCAGTACAACACCAAAGAAAATGAAAAGCTAAAAAATTACTCACCCATAACATCCAAGAAATCAAGGACTCAATGAAAAGACAGAACCTAAGAATTATAAGCATAGAGGAAAGAGAAGACTCCTGACTCCAAGTTCCAGGAAACATGCTCAACAAAACAATAGAAGAAAACTTCCCAAACCTAAAGAAAGAGATGCCAATAAAATTCCAAGAGGCTTACAGAACACCAACCATATTAGATCAGAAAAGAAACTCCACTTGCCACATAATAATTGAAACTCCAAATGTACAGAACAAAGAAAGAATATTAAAGCTGTAAGAGAAAAAGGTCAAGTAATTAATAATGGCAGACCCATCAGAATTACACCTGACTTCTCCTCAGAAACTTTAAAACCAGAAGTGCCTGGATAGATGTCCTACAAGCCCTGACCGAACATAGGTGCCCAGTCAGACTACTATACCCATCAAAACTATCAACATGGATGGAGAAAACAAGATATTCAAAATTAAATCAAAATCAAATTTAAATGGTATCTATCCACAAATCCAGCCCTACAGAACATCCTAGAAGGAAAATTCCAACTTGGGTGTGCAAGATAAGTACACCCAAGAAAACAGAGGAAATAGAAAACTCCACTGCAACTAAACCAAAAGAAACACAGAACCACCATGTACACCAAATAATAGGAAATAACAACATTTGGTCACTAATATCCCTAAACATCAATGGACTCAACTCTCCAATAAAAAGACACAGGCTTACAGATTAGATCCATAAACAAGACCCATCATTTTGCTGCATACAAGACACACATCTCACTGACAAAATAGATGCTACCCCAGAGTAAAAGGCTGGGAAAAGGTTTCCCAAGCAAATGGACCCAGGAAGCAAGCTGGAGTAGCCATCTTAATATCAAACAAAATAGGCTTCCAACTGAAGTTAATCAAAAAAGATAGAGAAGGGCATTACATACTCATTAAAGGAAATATTCATCAAGAGGACATCTCAATATTGAACATCTATGCCTCAAATACAGAGGCACCTACATTTGTAAAAGAAACTCTTCTAAAGCTTAAATCACACATCGATACCCACACATAAGTAGTGGGAGACTTCAACACCCCACTCACAACAATGGACAGATCATCAAGACAGAAAACAAACAGAGAAATAATGAGTCTAACAGAGCTCATGAACCAAATGGACCTAACAGATATCTACAGAACATTTCACCCAAACACAAAAGAATAGCTTTCTTCTCAGCACTGCAGAAAACCTTCTCCAAAATCAACCATATAGTTGGACACAAAGATAGCCTCAACAGATGTAAGAAAATTGAAATAACCCCTTGCATCTTATCAGACCACCATGGAATACAGCTGGACTTCAACAGCAAAAGAATCAACAGAAAGCCTACACACACATGGAAATTGAACAACTCTTTACTGGATGACTACTCTGTCAGGGAAGAAATAAAGAAGCAAATCAAAGACTTCTTAAAATCCAACGAAAATGAAGGCACAACATACCCAAACCTATGGGACACAATGAAAGCTCTGCTATGAGGAAAGTTCATAGCACTAAGTGCCTTCAAAAAGAAAATTGTTATAGATCATATTAGTGAATTAACAGCTAAACTGGATGAATTGGAAAAAAAAAAAGAGAAGCAAACACTCCCAAGAGGAGCAGAAGGCAGGAAATCATTAAACTTAAGGATAAAATCAACAACTTAAAAACAAAAAGGATGATACAAAGAATCAATGAAACCAAGGGTTGGTTCTTTGAGAAAATCAACAAAATAGACAAACCCTTAGCCAAATTAACTAAAAGGCAGAGGGAAAAACCCAAATCAACAAAATCAGAAATGAAAAGGGAGAAATAACAACAGACATTGAGGAAATCCAGAGAATATTTAGGTCCTACTTTAAAAATCTATACTGCACCAAATTTGAAAACTTAAGTGAAATGGGCAATTTGATTTGATAGATTCCACCTACTGAAGCTAAATCAAGATCAGATTAACAGATTAAACAGCCCATAACCCGTAAGGAAATAGAAACAGTCATTAAAAATCTCCCAATCAAAAAAAAGCCTAGGGCCAGACGATTTCAGCACAAAATTCTACCAGACCTACAAAGAAGAGCTAATACCAATACTCTTCAAACTCTTTCACCAAATAGAATCAGAAAGAACACTTCTGAACTCATTCTATGAGGCCACAGTAACCCTGATTTCCAAACCACACAAAGACACAACAAAGAAAGAGAACTTCAGACCAATCTCATTCATGAACATAGATGCAAAAATACTCAATGAAATACTCACAAACCAAATCCAAGAACACATCAAAAGTATCATACACCATTATCAAGCTGGCTTCATCCCAGGAATGCAGGGTTGGTTTAACATATGAAAATCCATTAACATAATTCACCATATAAACAAGATGAAAGAAAAAACACATGATAATCTCTCTACATGCGAAAAAGCATTTGACAGATCCAACACTTGTTCATGCTAAAAGTTCTGGTGAGAACAGGCATACAAGAACCATACATAGAAATAATAAAGGCAATATACAGCAGGCCAGTAGCCAACATCAAATTAAATGGAGAGAAACATGAAGCATTTTCTCTAAACTCACGGACAAGGCAAGAATGTCCACTTTCGCCATATCTCTTCTATATAGTACTTGAAGTTCTTGCTAGAGCAATAAGACAGTTAAAGGAGATAAAGGGGACACAAATTGGAAAAAAAAGAAGTGAAATTATTCCTATTTGCAGATGATATGATAGTATACATAAGTGACCCAAAAAAAATCCACCAGAGAAACTCTTACAGTTGATAAACTCCTTCAGCAATGTGGCTGGATACACAAATAATTAAAAAAAAAATCAGAAGCCCTTCTTTATACAACAAATAAATAGGCTAAGAAAGAAATCAGAAAACAACTCCCTTCGTAATATCCACAAACAATAAAAAATACCTGGGTGTAACTCTAATCAAGCAAGTAAAGGACCTGTACAACAAAAACTTCAAACCCTTGAAGAAAGAAATGGAAGAGGCCTTTAGAAGATGGAAAGATCTCTCATACTCATGGACAGGTAGGATCAACATAATAAAAATGGCCATCCTACCAAAAGCAATATATAGATTCAATGCAATTCCTACCAAAATACTAACACAATTCTTTACAGACCTGGAAAAGCTATTCTCAGTTTCATATGGAACAACAAACAACCCAGAATAGCTAAATCAATCCTGTACAATTAAAAAAAAAATCTGGAGGTATCACCACCATCCCAGATTTCAAGCTGTACTCCAAAGCAATATTAATAAAAACAGCATGGTACTGGTATAGAAACAGACCAGTGGATCAATGGAATTGAATTCAAGACCTAGAAATGAACCCACACACCTATGGCCACTTAATTTTTGAAAAAGAAGCCAAAACAGCACAATGGAAAAAGGACAGCATCTTCAAGAAATGGTGTTGGTCCAACTGGATGTCAACATGTAAAAGAATGAAATTAGACCCATACTTATCACCTTGTACAAAACTGAAGTCCGAGTGGATCAAAGAGCTTAACATAAGGCTGCACACACTAAATCTACTAGAAGAGAAAGTGGGAAAAACCACTTTCAACAGGTGACAACTTGTTGAACAGAACACCGACAGTTCAGGACCTTAGACTAACATTCAATAAATGGGACCTCATGAAACTGGAAAGCTTCTGTAAGGCAAAAGACACTGTCATTCGAACAAAATGGCTGCCTACATACTGGGAAAGAAATCTTCACCATCCCCACATCTGACAAAGAGTAATATCCAAATTTTACAAAGAACTCAAGAAATTAAATACCAAGAAACCAAATAATCCAATCAAAAATTGGGGAAAAGACCTAAACAGAGAAGTTACAAAGGAGGAATTCCTAATGGTTGAGAGACACTTGAAGAAATGCTCAACATCCTTAATCATAGATAAATGATACTCAAGACGACTCTACAATTCCACCTCACACCTGTCAGATTGGCTAATATCAAAAGCTCATATGACAGCACATGCTAGTGAGGGTGTGGAGAAAGGGGAACCCTCCTCCATTGCTGGTGGGAGTGCAAGCTTTTGCAGCTACTATGGAGGTCAGTCTGGAGATATCTTAGAAAACTTGAAATAGCTCTGCCTTGGGACCCAGCCATACCACTTCTGGGTATACATCCAAATGACTCCTTACCGAATCACAGGGAAGTTTCTTCATCTATGTTCATTGCAGCCTTATTTGTAATAGCTAGAAACTTGCAACAACCCAGATGTCTCTCAACCGAAGAATGGATTAAAAAACTGTGGTACATCTACACAATGGAATACTACTCGGCTATCAGAAACATCAGAAATTATGCAATTTGCAGCCAAATGGATGGAACTAGAGAAGCTCATCCTGAGTGAGCTAACCCAGACTCAGAAGGATGCACATGGCATCTATTCACTTATAATCAGATTTTAGCCATATAGTACAGGATAACTATACTACAGCCAACATATCAAAGGGAACATGGACATAGACTTTTTTTTTTTTTGTCCTGTCAATGAGACACTTTGCCCTAGTGTTGCTGCCCTGTAGGCCCCCAGTGTGTGAGGAGGCTCTTGGCCCTCATATGACTGCTGAACTGGGGTGGGGGACTGTTATGTAGGGACACTCCACTCCAGAGGAGGTGGATGGAAAGGTTAGGGGATAGAGGGTGGGAGAGCGGAACTGAGAGGGGTGAAAAGAGGGCACTTTGATGGAGATGTAACTTGAAGCAATAAATAAAAAAATATAAAGTTAAAAAATATAAATAAATAAATAAATGTAAAAAAAGGGTAATAGGTGGGCAATATGAGTGAGGTACAATGATATATAAAATATATTTAAAAAGTAATCTATTGTTTTGATTGCTAACTAAGATTAATACTAATGAATTATTTGCATCAAAATATAATAAAGTTTATATAGACTTTTAGGACTGTATGCACAAAGACTTTCACCTCAAACTTGTTTACAAGCTGCACAATCCTCCTGCTCTCTGTTGACAAAACCTCAATGTTGTTCAATCACCCCTTCCACTTAAAGCAAGTCTTTCATGCCAATTTCCCATTTGACTTTCTGCAAACTTAACTATCTTTTATACATGCCTCAAGAAGCATGCTGAATGTATGTGATGCAGTAAAGCAAAGGGGAGA
The DNA here is from genome assembly GCA_907164525.1 of Lophiomys imhausi. NCBI lineage: Eukaryota > Metazoa > Chordata > Mammalia > Rodentia > Muridae > Lophiomys > Lophiomys imhausi. The sequence continues at coordinate 4,154,281 of CAJQZJ010032332.1, forward strand.
TGAGGGGAAAGAGGAAGGAGACCAGCTTCAGGAGGCAAGAGCAGGTTCCGGGACTGAACATGAGGCAAATACATGATATACATATGTCATACCTGTTGTCTCGCACGGCCAGCATGCTCTAGAAACACTTTTACAGGAAATATTTCGAGTTAGTTTTGCCTTCAGTCAACAATATAGCTTACACTTTTTCGCATGTGTTCCATAGATATTAAAAGGAATTGTTGCTATTAAGGTTAGCCCTAGTTTGGTTTTCTTTATATCATGTGAGATTGCAACTTAATTTCTATGGGAATATGCACAGAGTATTAGATACACTCAAATTCTGTTCTTCAGTTCAACTCCTAAGTTTGATTTTTCATATGAAAATTGTATAAATTTTATAATGAAAATTTTACACATTAGTGAGTTTGGATAAATGTCCAAAAATGTTAACATATGCAAAATTATAAGAAAGCCATGAAATAGAGGAATATTTTATATTTTTAATTAATAAGAGCAAATAGCTGTTTTTGTTGTTCAATTTCTCACACAAGAGCTACCAGATTTATTGAAAATATAATTAGGTTAAAACCAAATGAACTTAATTGAATCATAAAACTATGACCTTTTACCTTTATTTTCATGGTAATTTACTAAATCATTAAACATTTAAAATAAACTTTCCTGATGATAAGTAAAATAAAGCCCGATTTTGGAAAATCTCATCTTTTCTGAATTTTCATTATCTTATTCTGCAAGAATATAAGTGCTAAGATACAATAAAATCTGTCCTAATTTTGGTTATCAAATTGCTGATGAAGGAAGTTTTACAGTGAATAAATAATTGTTCCCTAGTACATAAATGTGTATATAGTTTTGCTATACAACTCAATATGCTTCTCATTAATTTCAGCTTTAAAAAATGCTCAAAACATTCTTAAAGGGCTTCAATGATATTTTAAAACCAACATCAAGAAATAAAAAAAAAAAAATGCTGTTGACGTTGCCCGTTTCCGCTGCTGAAAAACAAAACCATTGAATTAAATTCAGCACACATTGTGAACTGCTTCTGTCTCTTCCTTTTTGGATAGTTGTGAGTAAAATAACCAGTCAGCCTTATCTTAGGTGAGGCTGTTTCGGCTTAGAAACAAACAAAGCTCCCTCTCTATGAGATAGGTTCATTTCATATTTGTGTAATACCCTGGAAGAAACTAGGTTTCAATAAAGTCCATTTTTGTCACTGCATGTAGCAATGAATATCACACCCAGCAGGGCACAGTGGCACCTGGCAGTCCAGACCCCAGTGCACCACAAACCATCTGGGGGTAATTACAACAAGGTATTCTTTAAGGACCAGATGGGACCAAGGAACAGAAGCGCCTATCCCTCCCCGCCATTCACAACGTAATTCCTTTCAATGATATACTTAATCCCCCCACCAGCCATGCTTTTTAGCTTGCTGTTGTCACTGTTCCTTTATGTTAATTCAGTAGCAAGACAGAGAAAAAGAGGGGGAGTGAGAGGACAAGAAAAAAAGAGGGGAGAAGAGGGGGTTGTGGAGAGGGAGCCACCAGTGCCGCTAGTGACCAAAAAGAAATTATTCATCCCTAAATTGTTTCCACCACAGCAAGTACAGTAACAATTTTTTAAAAGGGGGTGGGGTGGGGTGAAATTACCCTAAAGAAGGCCAGTGTGACAGCCCTGTGTGGCACCAGCTGAGGTTTACTCAGCCACCTGTTAGCCAGAAAGCTCTCCGCACTCGTGTAGGATGCTTTTAACCAGTTTAAAGGGTCTTTATTGACAGGCCGGCCACCTCCATTGAGCAGCCCGAGCCATAGGCCTGCTTTGTGGTCATATGTGGCACACAAGCCTTAATTCAATTATGCTGTAAGCCTATCCAATCTGCACCACTGCCCTTTCACTCTTGTACCATTTGTCTTCTATGCTCTAAAGAATTTTATTTTAAAGAGGGAAAGGCACCCTACAACCCAGTTGTCTTTATTTTTCATTTAAGGTTTCTGCCGCAGGTGCGCCTCTACCTTTCAGTTCATGAGAGGCATTCTTCTTCGAGGGATGTTTCAGATGCGAGCGTTGTTTATTGTTTGGGAACAATGCTTTCCTCGCGTCCTGATTTTGATTTTTTATTAATTAGGTGCTTTGTGTTCAGTATTGCCACAAAATCGAGTCTCCAAATTTGCATGGTAAAAATGGAAAGAAATACAAAAGGAAAACAGACTAAAATGACAGCCATTAGTTTTGTGTTTCCATCTTTTTTATTTAAAAAAGAAAAAAATGTATTTTTGTGGGAAAGTGCTATATTTTTGTTTTTCTTAAATGGCACAGTAAATATGGTTTATGTTAATGAGGCTCATTCACTACTGCAACTGTTCCTTGAAAAAGTTGAATATTCGTATGAGTTGTTACATATTTAGAGTCTGTTCATACTGTTTAAATTTTTGGAATTTCCAATTTTTCATTGGAGCACTGTACATCATTTTCAGATGTTTGGAATTTTTCTAGTACTATATGAAGAATCAAAATATGAAGATGGGTTTCTCAGAGTCAGAGTCAGTGATTATTTCTTTTTCAGAATCATAGTTTTTGTCAAGTTGAGAGTTCATGCCTTTTAAATCACTTGTGCACAATGTTATAACAACCCGCAACCTACACCTTGTGGCTGATACATGCATTAGTGGTGTGGATCATTGCACACCAATGTTTCTACAAATTATTAAATGATTTGTCATGGGAATTGAATAATTTCAAAGAAAGGAGACACAAATCTTTGGTAGAATATGTATATTTTTCCACCCAAGTCAAGATACTGCAAGAAAGCTCAGTTACTAAGCAGCCTTGTTCAGCAAATGTTAAATTTTAATCAATAATTTCAGCGCGTTTTTATATAAACGTCACTTAAGCCATTCATTGACTCAAGGCCACAAAAACATGGCAGAAGCAAACGACGGCTTTTCAGTTGAGTGGTAAAACGAAGATTCACATGTGATTTTCAGGATAAAAGGGAATTTAATGCATATCTCTACATTCATGTAAAGTGTGTCTCTCAATGAAGTTATTCTCATTTTATTTGTATATTTCTATAATGTCAGCTGCCTGAAATCTGATTTCTAATTAAGATTCTTTCAGTTATTTCTGTGACTATTTCATACACTATGATTTGTACAATTTACTGTGTATATATATGCATATTAGATAATCTTATCAAGAGTCTGTAAAATACGAACAACTAAATTTTTGAAAATCTAGAATCACATTAAACAGGGAGAAAAATGGACCTAGCCTTGTTCCATTAAAGAAATGCTAAGCTACAAATATATATGGTTTTAGAGACTTAAAAGACAATAGCCAATAAAATTTGTTATTTCAAAATATGTGAATCACTTATGTGTTACTTTTTAATCTTTATGATACTAAAAAGAGTTGAGGTTGGGTTTTGGGAAGACTTGAGAATCCTGGAATTTGGGTTTGAGTGTCTAAAAGCATTTTGATAAGAAATGTAAAAGCCAAAATGTGCTTCAAACCATTGTAGAAGAAGGGCAAGAAGTAAATTTCAACTTAGAAATGTAGCTTTTATTGGTGTATAACTACTCGGAGTTTTTGCCAGTTTCAAGAATCCCACAATTGCTTTTGAAATGATGGGTTCCATGTTGACCTCATATAACAACTGAATTGTTATCTATGAAAATATCTATTCTATTTTAGTAGGACAATTCACATAGCAAGACAGATCTGTATGACATCTATCATCAATTTTCTCTTTGTAGTGAAAGTTCATAATAATTTCTGAAAATGCTTTATTCAATGGCTGCTAAAGGATGTTGAGTTCTAATAATCATAACTACACTTATGAGTTTATAAATTTGAGCGTATGAGCTCAATCAAGCTCAGTAAATCAAATGACTGAAAAAAATTGCTTATCTCTTACAGAAAAGTTGACAGTTAGCAAAAATGCTGAAAATTAACGTTTGAAAACACATCAGAAACATTTAGTAATTTAGTATACATTAATAATTTTATTTATATTTCACAAACTTTTGAATAAGGATGGTTACAGGGCACAGAAACAAATAATAGAAAGCATGCTGCCTTCACATTGTAGAATACATGTATATGTGATTCATACAGGTCCTGATGAAGAAAATTGTCTCTTTTAAGAGTTCAATGTGCTTGGGAGAAAATTATCACTATGTACTAAGTTCCCTGTCGTGCAGTATTTTCTTTTCTTTTAACGCAATTTTCCATTTACTTACAGAACAAGGAAGAGGACATGCTTCTATGTTGGTTTTGCATTCTGATTTGAAGTAACATACTTTCTAACAGACTTTCTGTTGCATATGTAGTATGTTGCTTGTCTACATAAAAAATTTGTGAGGAATATTCATGAGACAACTTTTTAATGTTTATTTATTACTTCATTACATCACCATAACAGTCCCCTCCCTCCACTCCTCGCGGCACCACCCTCCCACCCTCTCCCCCTTCTCCCAGAACTCATAATTCTTTTTTTTTGAATAATTAGTCCACAATTATGAAAACAATGTTTAATGCCAATAATTATGGCATGGTCAATTTTAATACCAGAAAATGTTCACATGTATTGTATTCAATGGGAAAGTGAAGAACTGGGGCAACTAGCTGATTCAGTGGGAAGGGTGTAAAATAACTAGCTTGTGTGACAAAATCCTTGCATTCACAGTATACATATTATGATAAATTTATCTTCACATTTATTTCTAATGTTTTGAGAAAGTATGTCTATCCCATGTTGGCCTCAATCTTCCTATGCAATCAGCAATGACCTTGAACTTCTGAAACTCCTTCCTTTCCCTGTAAGTGAAGGGTTATAGGTATCCAACACCATGCCTGGTTTATATAATACTGGGGATTAAACATGGGACTTTGTGAGTGCGTGTGTGTGTGTGTGTGTGTGTGTGTGTGTGTGTGTGTGTAATAAACTCCTTGCATTCACAATATACATCTTATGATAAAATTATGTTAACATCTAATTTTAATTTTTTGAGAAAATATGCCTATCCCATGTTGCCATTCACACACACACACACACACACACACAATTGAGTAAGCATGAATGTGAAGAAAAGAAGACCACATTTGGTGTCTTCCTCTACTGTTCCTCATTTTTTATTTTTGGGACACAGTGTCTTCACTGAAACTACAGTTCATCAACTTGGTTAAATTGGAAACTTTTGTTGTTTTATTATTATCATTTTTCAAATACATCTTGACCACAGCCTCCTCCCTGCTCCCCTCCTAGTCCCATCCTCCCTTACTTTTCCCCATCTCCATCCTTTCCTTCTCCTAGGTTGAGGGGAACCCCCACATAGAAACATCCCTAGGTTCATCAGTCATATGAGGGCTAAGAGCTTCCTCTTGTGCTAGGGCTTGATATGGCAACCCAGCTAGGGTAAAGTATTCCACTGACAGGAAACAGGGTCCATCACCCACACTGGTGGGTGGAGTTTTTAATAGGAAAGTTATGCTATCTTCCTGTTTCTTTGGGTCTGAGGATGGTAGGATGGTTGTCTTTTACCATATAGCTCATATCCACTTATTAAGTGAGTACATACCATTTGTATCTTTCTGGGTCTGGGTTATCTCACTCAGATGAGCTTTTCTAGTTCCATTCATTTGCTTGCAAAATGTATGATTTTCTTGTTTCTGATAGCTGAGTGGTATTCCATTGTGTAAATACACCACATTTAAAAAAAATATATTTTGGTTGAAGAACATCTGGGTTGTTTCCAGTTTCTGGCTATTATGAATAAAACTATGAACATAGTTGGGCCAATGTCCTTGGTTTGGTGGTGTCTAGGAATGGTATAGCTGCATCTTGAGTTAGAATTATTCCCAATTTTTTGAGATATTGCCAGATTGACTTCCAAAGTGGTTCTACAAGTTTGTAACCCCTTCCACCAGCAGTGGAGAAGTGTAGCCCTTTCTCAACATCCTCAACAGCATATGCTGTCACTTGAGTTTTTTATCTTAGCCATTCTTCATGGCGTGAGGTGGAATCTCAGAGTTATTTTGAGTTATCTTTCCCTGATGACTAAAGATATTGAACATTTCTTCAAGTGCATCTTGGCCATTAGAGTTCCTGTTTTGTGAATTCTCTATTTGGTTCTGTACCTGTAGAACTAATGAATTAAATTATTTGCCAATATTTAAATTATAGTTAATTGGTTGGTGGTGTTAATCTGTAGCCTGCCATTATAAATCATCACACTCAGACAACTGATGGATTTTAACAAGTCTTAGCCTGGATTGTGTAATCTTGACCCATCTACACTAGTTTATATTTATATTCTCCAGATAAAACCCCATATATACATACATCCCTTGGACTGTTATTCTCCATGCTATGCTGCTGTTCCAGGCCATGTGGAATGATGTTATTCCATCTTTAATCTATTGCTTTTCTCCTTTCTCTCCTTCTGTCTTCTTCTTCCCAAATACCTCCCTGTTCCAAAAGCCTGTACACTTTAACCCCACCTACCTCTGTCATTGCCAAATTTCATGCCTCAGCATTTATTCAACCAATCTGAGACAATAGTTAGTAGCAAAGTAACAGCAAGCAGGCCACTGGGAGCAATGAATTAACAATTAGAATACATATCAGATCACTGCATCATGCACCCCATGTTTTGATTAGATTATTTGGTTTGTTAGTATATAATTTCTTGAGTTCTTTATATATGTTGGATATTAGCCCTCTATCAGATAAGGGTGTGGTGAAGATCCTTTCCCAATTTGTAGGATGCTGTTTTGTTCTAATGAAAGTGTCCTTTACCTTACAAAAGCTTTTCAGTTTCATAAAGTTCCATTTATTGATTGTTGTTCTTAGAGCTTAAAGCTATTGTTGTTCTGTCAGGAAGTTGGCACCTATGCCACTGAGATCCAGGCTTTTCCCACTTTCTCTTCTATTAGATTTATTGTATCTATTTTTATGTTGAAGACTTTGATCCACTTGGACTTAAACTGTGTGCAGGGTGATAAATATGGGTCTATTTGCATCCTTCTACATTTTGAGATTCAGTTAGACCAGCACCACTTGTCAAAGATGCTTTCCTTTTTCCATTCTATGATCTTGAGTTCTTTGTCAAAAATTAAGTGATTGTATATGTGTGGGTTTATTTTTGGGTCTTCTATTTGATTCCATTGATCAACTGGTCTGTTTCTATGCCAGTACCATGCAGTTTTTATTGCTATTTCTCTTTATTACAGCTTGAAATCAGGGGCAGTGAAACCTTGAGAATAAGAAACAAGTTCTTTTTTGGTACAGGATTGTTTTAGCTATTCTGAGTTTTTTGTTTTTCCATATGAAGTGATAATTGTTCTCTCAATGTTTCTAAAGAATTGTGCTGGTATTTTGATTGGCATTGCATTGATTCTGGATATTCCTTTTGGTCGTATGGCAATTTTTATTAGGTTTATCCTATCTATGCATGTGGATAGGAGATCTTTCTATCTTCTGTTATGTTCTTCATTTTTTTTTTCTTCAGTAACTTGAAGTTCTTGTTGTGTAGGTCTTTCACTTCCATGGCTAGAGTTCCGTCGAAGTATTTTATATTATTTGTAGCTATTGTTAGGGGTGTAGTTTCTCTAATCTTTTCAGCCCATTTATCTTTTGTGTAAAGAAGGGCTAGTGATTTTTGAGAACTAATTTTTTATCCAGCAATGTTGCTGAAGGTGTTATCAGCTATAGTAGTTCTCTTGAGAGGTCCAGCAGGAACCAGGGACAACCACTCAAAAAGGGACAACCAAATGGCTAGAGATCATTGTAAGAATGCAAACAGCAATATAGAAAATATATAAAGAATTCAAGAAATTAAACACCAACAAGTCAAATAATACAATCAAAAAATGGGGGACAGATCTAAACTGAGAATTCACAAAAGAGGAATCCCTAATGGCCAAGAGACACTTGAAGAAATGCTAAACATCCTTAATTATCAGAGAAATACAACTCATTCAACAACTTTGAGATTCCATCTCACACCTGTAAGAATGACTAAGATCAAAAACTCAAAAGACAGCACATATTGACGAGGTTATGAAGACAGATGAGCACTCCTCTATTGCTGGTGGGAGTGAAAACTTGTACAATCACTATGGAAATCAATCTGGTTATATCTTAGAAAATTTAGAACAGCTCTGCCTCAAGACCCAGGCATACCATTCCTGGGCATATATCCAAAAGATTCTTCACCAAACCACAAGGACATCTCCTCAAGTATGTTCATAGCAGCTTCATTTTCAATAACTAGAAACTGGAAACAGCCCAGATGTCCCTCAACTGAAGAATAGATAAAAAAACAAAACAAAACAAAACAAAAACTGTGGTACATTTACACAATGGAATACTACTCAGCTATCAGAAACAAGGAAATCATGTAACTTACAGCCAAATGGATGGAACAAGAAAAGCTCATCCTGAGTGATCTAACCCAGGTCCAGAAAGATACACATGGTGTGTATTCACTTATAACTTTATTTTAGATATACAGCTAAGGATGGCTATCTTACAATCAGCAGAACTAGGGGAGCAGGGGCATGAACTTTGCTACCTGTTAGTTGGATATTTCACTCTAGTAGATCCAGTATGTAGGCCCACAGTGCAAGGAGTGCAAGAGGAACCTCTTAGCCCTCATGTGACTGATGAATTGAGGGGGACTGATAGGTGTAGGCACCCCACACTGGAGGAATGGGATGGATGGGAGAAGGGCTATAGATGGGAGGGTGGGACCAGGAGATGTGTAGGGAGGGGGATGTGATGGAGATGTACTTGAATTAGTAAATGAACATTTAAATAAAAAATTGAAACACAAAAATGAATGCAAGAACAAGACTCAGAGTCACATGACACCAAAAGAACTCAGCTATCCTACAGCTGTAAGCCCTGGATACTCTATCACACCTAAAGCACAAGAAAACAAATTTAACTCTGAGGTTATGAAAATGATAGAGGCCTTATAGAAGAAAATAAATTCCTTAAGGAATTTAAGCAATTTGCAATACAACAGATGAATGTAATGGAGATAGCTATTAAAGAAATCTAGGAAAACACAAATAGGCAAGAAAATGATAAAGCCATTAAAGAAAGACAGGTAAAGACAAAGAAGATGGAGAAAGAAGTGAATAAATGGTTAAGACCTGAAATTGAAAATGGAGACAGTAAGGAAAACACAGACAGAGACCATCCTAGATATGGAAATCCTAGGAAAATCAACAGGAACTACAGAGACAAGCTTAATCAATAGGATACATGAGATGGAAGACAGAATCTCAGGCATGGAAGACTCAATCAAACAAATCTATACATCCGTCCAAGAAAATGTGAAATCTAAATAATTCCTCACCCAAAACATCCAAGAAATTAAGGATTCAGTGAAAAATAAGAACTTAAGAATGATAAGAAGAGAAGAAAGAGAAGACTCCTGACTTCAAGGACCAGAAAACATTTTCTTTTTTCTTTTTTTAAATAATTTATTTTTTATTTCTTCAAGTTATATCTCAATCACAATCCCCTCCCTACTCCCCTCTCCAGTCCCACCCTTCCACTCTCCTCCCCCTCAACCCCCCCATCCTCTTCCCTTCTTTTTTTTTAGTTTAAGGTATTTATTTTTCCCCAAAACAGCTCTCCCTTTCAGCCCCAAAAATGGTCCTTTTTCTTATAACTATAAATACAATACAAAACAACAGAAATAAATAGGCCACAATTATAAGAGTTATATGGCTTAGCATACATTCCCAATGTCCAGTCCATATGTATTTGGCACCTGACTTTAACATTCTACTATCTAACCATCTCCATGAGTTTAAAGTTCTATATCTAACTCAGCTTTCATACAAACTTGCCTCATAATTTTAAAAATATCTTCTTAGATCCAGAACACCTTCTTGATTCCTAAACAACTCAAAATTTAACTATGATACTCTAGCTATCTATTCTTCAACCATCTCAGAGACCTGAGAGGGATAAATATATCTGATTATATAGGAAGTGCAGGGCCTGCAGCTTCCAAAACTAAGAAATGACATACCAGTGGCTGCCTGGACAGTTCCCATTTTCTCTCCAAACATTACAGCATCAATCTTCAGCCATTTGGCCCCATTTCTCTGAAAGACATTGGTTGTAGAGCAGGAATTATGAAGGACTTACCTACCCTGTCTTGGCAGAGCTAGGCTGTCGACTTATCTGCTTCCAAGTTTTGTCCTTTTTGGACAGAAGTCTGTCTACAGTTGAAGCAAGGGGTTTTTCTTGCCAAGAGAATGGCTTACCACCAATTCAATCATCTCCCACTGGAGATTCTTCGATGCTCATCTTCTACTTGGAGTAATATAGGGGGTGCTGTCAGGAGCTGACATGTCTCGATATCAAAAAATCTTAAGTTAAGAAAACATCTTTGAATGCCATATTCTGCAGATCTCTTGAGGTTTTTGAAGATGCCCTATCTATCTCTTATATTTAGATAAGCAAATATTGCTTGTCTCTTAGCAACTTGATTTCTGAGTAGCTTAGAAAATAACTGTGATAGACTGTCATAGTAACTAACAAAATGACACGTTTTCATGACTATTAGTTTCCGTTTCTTAATTATCCTAAACAGTTTATATCGGTTGGTAGCGAGAGTTCAAAACTTGACATTTCATTTTTAAGTATTACTACAAACAATACCTTTAAGAGGCATTACCCTTAATTTTGTATCAATATACAAAGATCAATACCAATGTGGCCAAATATAATCTTAATTTTGTATCAATATACAAAGATCAATAACGATGTAGCCCAATACAATCTTAATTTTACATTAATATACAAGGGTCAATACCATTGTGGCCAAATATAATCTTAATTTTGTATCAATATACAAAGATCAATACCGATGTAGCCCTATACAATCTTAATTTTGCATTAATATACAATGATCAATACCAATTTAGCCAAATATAATATTAATTTTGTATCAGTATACAAAGGTATAAGGCTATATTCAATAATCTGTCCTTTTTTCTTGTTCTTTCCTATACTATGTCTATGTCCCATTTTTCTCAAGTCTGTTCACTCCTATATAGGAGAGAAAGGAGGATACAGAAAAGCAAAAGAGAGAAGTCCCTGGGTCTAACCTCCAAAACCCATTTAACAAGACCATTTAACAGCTTATAGTCTTTTCCCCTAAATAACAAAATTTTCTATTATCTATCAAATAACCAAAGGGGGAGAACACCCTCCCCCCCTTCTGGGGATGGGACGTTGTTCTCTTAAAATGACTTCCTGCTGATTTGGGACGTAGTAAACCTGTTTGGGGCCCAAATAAGAATGGAAAAATGGTTAAAAATGTTAATAGAATCATTTGATGTTCAGTCCCTTTGTGCTCAGCTATTTAGATGTCCTACGAAGTTCATAGACAGAAGCTGATCTTCAGAACTTTACTGAAGATCTGGCTGGAGTAGTCTGTGGAGCTGAACGATCTTAGCGATTTTGAGTTGTTGTGGTTATAGACTTTTGAGGAAACTGCTATTGAAGAAGTCTGCAAGGCTGGATCATCTGGGCCACTCGTCTTCTTTGGTGTCTGATCTGTTTTCTGCTGAGGTTTCCATTGTCCAGTTGTCCTGGGATTCCTTGAATGGATGCTTTAAATCTCCTGGAAAGATAAGAACAGAGCCCTGCCCTAATCCTAACTCTGGGACAAAATCTTAGGAAAAAAAATTCCCAAACATTAGAGATACCTATAAATGTTCAGGCAGCTTACAGAACACCAAATAGGGTAGACCAGAAAAGAAATTCCTCCTATCAAATAGTAATCAAAACTATGAGTGTATAGAAAAAAGAAAGAATACTGAAAGTTGAAAGAGAAAAAAGCCAAGTAACATATAAAAGCAGACCTGACTTCTCTTCAGAAACCCTAAAATCTAGAAGGGCCTGGGCAGATGTCTTGAAGGCCCTAAGAGACCACAGATATCAGCCCAGGCTACTATACCCAGCAAAACTTTCAATCAGCAAAGGTGGAGAAAGCTAGATATTCCGCAACAAAACCAAATTTAAATTGGAAACTTACTTGTCTGATCGCTTCCAGTGGCTAGGATTATAGACACACACTGTCATTATGAGTCTTTGCACAGGTACTGAGGATCTGCACTTAAGTCCGATGCTTATGCATCCGATTCTTTACCCACTGAGTCATCTCCCAGCCCATATGTATACATTATAATTGCTACTAACCTTACCAGGTCCATATGTTAGCTAGAAACAGACAAAATTATATAGCTTTCCAGGGGAAGGTTAAGGAAAAATCTCATGAACCCAGAGGACATAAATATACCAGAAACAAACAAACAAACACCCCAAAACAAAAAAAGCTAGGAAACTGATGAAATATATCATGGTCATTTTTATCTTATTTTTCAACTGCCTTTGACACCAGGATGAATCCAACTAGTTGAAAGAGAAAGACATTGGACCAATGATAAATTCCACGTTCAGAAGAAAGTTCTTGGGCATTCTATTTTTCTTTACAAATGGATTGCAGAGAATATGACATTTCATTCTGTAGCAGTATTTTTTTGGTAACACCAGGTTTGAGGTTAGCATCAGGAATCAGATAACAGAGCATATGCTAATACATTCAAAATGAGAGAAGGCTGAGTGGAAGGCTCAGTGGTTAAAGACTTGGCTGCACAAATATAAGAAAAAGCTAGATATGAGCTGGGTGTGGTGGTGCACACCTTTAATTTTGGCACTCAGGAGGCAGAGGCAGGCAGATCTCTGTGAGTTTAAGGCCAGCCTGGTCTACAAAGCAAGTCTAGGATAGCCAGAGCTATATTAAGCATAGAAACCCTGTCTAGAAAACCCATAGCTGTGTGTAATTTGTGCTAGTAATGCCTGTAGTTACAGTTTTGTGAGAAATAGGATAGAGAGAGGTAGATCTCAGGGGCTTGCTGGCCAGACAATCTAGTTGAAACAGTAAGTGTTACATTCAATGAGATATTGTGTCTCAAAAAATAAGGTGGATAGCAATAGCAAAAGACATGCAAAACCAGTCTCTGACTTCCACATATATACATGCAGGATATTGTGGGTGCACACACAAACACACAAAACACATACACATCAGAGAGATAAAAAGAAAGAAGACCTTGGTTTAAATTTTAGAATCCAGATGAAATGCTGAGAGAAACATGGATTCCTAGGCTCTTTGGTCAGCCAGTGTAATCTCATTGGCAAGCTCCAGGATAATGAAAAAACTTATCTCAATGATGGTGGAAAACATTCCTGAGCATGGTACCTGAGGTTTTCCTCCAGTCTTCACATGCATGCATATACTCACATACACAAGATCAAGGGTATGCACATATACATATGTACACTTATAAAAATAGAGAGGAGTAAGACATTGCTTGTTATTAGAGTGAAGTGTTATGAACAGAGGAAGGTAATAATAAATGTGCATGTACACAGGATTGTGTGTGTATTGATGTTGGCAGTCTGGAGAGTGTTTGGGTTGCTGATTACATGCATAAAAATAAAACTTGCATGTATCCACATGAGTAGGAGGATGCAATGAAACTGAAACTTAGTAAACAACTATATTTATAAATAACTATAAACTATTACATTAAGCCAGCAGAGTAGCCGGCAGGGCCTGGTAAGAGGCTGGCAGGTCTGGCTTGCCTTCACTGGCAGCCTGACCTGTCCTGGTGATAAGGCCCAGGACCAAGGGTGTCTTTTCATCACCTGCAACCAATGCTCTGTTAACAAATATATTTATTAATTACTGTAAACTGTTATATTAAGCCGGTGGAGCACCTGACAGGCCCTGGTGGGAGGCAGGCAACCCTGACTCACCTTAGCTGGTGGCCTGACCTGCCCTGGTGATAAGGCCTGGGACTAACAGTGTCCCTTTTTCCAATAATTAAATACACCAAGACCTTTTAATGTTTCAATGCTTAGGCCTTAGCTGACTATCAACTATCTAAGTTAACCTGACTAACTATTTTCAATACACCATGTGGCTTGCTGTACCTTCAGAGCTCATACTGAGAGGTCCCTTCTGCTTCTGAGTTCTGATGGGAAGAGAGAGAGAGAGAGCTTCCTCTGTATTTTCCCAGGATTCCTTAGTTAGTGCCAGGAAGTTCTGCATTCCTATTCTCATTCTGCCCAGCTAAATGGTCATCAGTGACTTTTATTATCCAATTAGAGAGTGCCTCAGAAAGGGCGGTACAAGACCTTTCTCCAACATACAAAGCAATAGATTACTTCCAGACACCAATGACATTGATTTAATATATTAATAATGAATCCAATGCTTATTGACAGACATGTAGCCAGACTCATTTTGCATTTAATACCTGTAAAGTATTATTCTTATGTGGACCATTAGATCTACATAAGAAAATGAACATAGAAAACTCATTAATTTAACCAAGGTAATTTTGATAATAATGTTGACATCTGACATTTTGACAATTCAAGAGTTACCTTTTGAATACAAAGCTATTAGAGTCCTAAAATTGCTGTTAGCCACCATATTATGCATTCATATGAAAAACATACACCTGCCAAGAGTTAAGTGCATTATCAGCAGTCACTATATGGCATGTTTGTTGGGCTGATGTCTTTTCAAGTTTATTTTCCTCTCTAGTTATTCTGACCATCATTGAAAGCAGTTGTGAGGTCTGGAAATCATTAGTACGGTTCTACTTGGAAATAAGAGGAGGAGGTGATTATCTGTGGCTCAGAATCTCTGAAGCCTCTCCCACATTGTGTGAAATGCTACCTAACATAAGTTAACCTTGAACCACTGAAGTATAAATATCTTTTATAGTCAGTCTCTTGATTTCTTTTAAATACACTATACCTGGAACACAAGTAGGCCTTCTACAAATATTAAAAGATGTTTAGTAAATGAATAAATGAAATGTTAAATGTAATTTTATTGTCTTTTTAATACCTATAAATAAAGGGCTAACTTAGAGAAATGGAGTTAATCAAATTTTTTAGAGAAAGAGAAGACATAAGGAGATTGAGGAAGGGTGTTTTAAATGGAATATTCAAGGTGGGTGCTCAGGATGATCTGAAGGATATATGAACATACCATGAAAGAGGAGCCAGGGCTGCAGGTAACTACAATTTCCAAAGGAATTGAAGCAGACAAATGATCAATTCCTTCCTTCCTTCCTTCCTTCCTTCCTTCCTTCCTTCCTTCCTCCCTCCCTCCCTCCCTTCCTTCCTTCCTTCCTTCAATTCTTCATTCCCAAATATTTCCTAGCCTTGGTTTAGCTCTTTGGCAATCTCACAGATTTTAGGGAGCACATGAGCATCTAGTCCTAAGAGCAGGCTTATCTAACAGAGATATTAACAAATAGAGCAGGTTGCAGCACAAGCTTGACTCTTCTTGCTTATCCACATTGTCACCCTTTTTTGATTATGGGAAAAACATCCAGTCTCTTGTCTTTTCCATATTTTTTCCATACAGTTTTTGTTTTTTTTTATAAATACTATATTTTTTTCTTCAAGTTACATCTCAGTCACAAACCCCTCCCTATTCCCCCTTCCTATCCCGCCCTTCCACCCTCTTCCCCCCAGAAGTTTCCCCTTTCAGTCCAACAGATGGTTCCTTCTCTTATAACAGTAAGTATTATACAAAACAACAGATATAAATATGCCACATTTATGAGAGTTAAATGGCCCAGTATACCTTCCCAATGTCCAGTTTATACATATTTGGCCCCTGACTTTAACATTCTACTATCTAACCATCTCCATGAGTTTAAAGGTCTATATCTGACTCAACATTCATATTAACTTGCAACACACTTTTAAGAGTATCTTCTTAGTTCTATAACACCCTCATGCTTCCTAAACAACTCAAAATTTAACTATGAGACTCTAGCTGTCTATTCTTCAACCACCTCAGAGACCTGAGAGGGATAAATATATCTGCTTATATAGGAAGTGCAGGGCCTGCAGCTTCCAAAACTAAGAAAGGACATACCAATGACTGCCTGGACAGTTCCCATTTTCTCTCCATACATTCCTGCATCAGTCTTCAGCCTTTGGGTCCTGTTTCTCTGACAGACATTAGTTGTAGAGCAGGGATTATGAAGGACTTACCTACCCTGTCTTGGCAGAGTTAGGCTGTCGACTTCCCTGCTACCAAGTTTTGTCCTTTTTGGACAGCTGTCTGTCTGCAGTTGGTGCAAGGGGTTTTTCCATGCCAAGAGATAGGCTTGCCACTAATTCAACCATCTTACAGTGGAGGTTCTTCGATGCTTATCTTCTACTTGGAGTAGAATAGGGGGTGCTGTCAGGCGCTGATATGTCTCGATATCAAAAAAAAAAAAAAAAAAAAAGGGCAGATGGCAGGGCTGAAACACTGTGAATGGAATAGAGGATACAGCCATTTGGCCTGGTTTTGCAGACCTCCAGGTGTCGAGAAGACGTGGAGCTAAGGTAAAATTACAAGAGAATTGTGGTGTTTGCCCATGCCTTTGACTTCAGTGGAGATGGGGGGAGCACCGTAGAGTTGGTGGTCTTATGTATTCTGGAGTCCCTTAGTATTCTGGAGTCATGCGGAGCGGGATGGTGAGGGTGCATACTCTTGGTCCCACCATTCAAGAAGAGTACACCCTGGGTCCGAGCTCCCAGCACACTGGAGACAGAAACGGGCAGATCCCGGAGCTCAGGGTCAGCCTGATGCAGGGCAAACTCTAAATAGAGAAAGACTTCGATCCAGGAGTGGTGGAACACATCTTTGATCCCTTCAGATGGGAAACACAGATCTCTGATCCCAATAATTAGAGTTCAGAGACACACACATGGGATTTGGAGGGACCTAGGTTTGGAGGCTACTTACAAAAAGCCTTCTCGATGCAGGCAGATTGTCCTTTGGGATCTCAAAATATATACACTAGAGCTGGTTTAGCTCCAAGGTGACAGAATGATTTCTTCTTTAACCCGAATTGAAAGATAACGCTTTGTATGTTGTTGGAAGGCCAAATTTGCTTCAGGAGAGGTACTACCTAGCCCCCCCACCAAAAAAAAAAAGAGGGCAATTGTCCCAGGGTTGGGATTGGGGCAGGGCTCTGTTCTTATCGTTCCAGGAGAACCGAAGCGTCCATTAGGGGAGCCCGGGGACGGCTGGACAGCGGAAACCTCAGCAGAGAGCAGAATCAGGCACCAAGGAGGATGAGTGACCCAGTTGATTCTGCCTGGCAGACTTCCTCAATAGCTGTCTCCATCGGGGGCCTGCAACCACCACAGCAATCCAATGTGGCTGGGACCGTTCAGCTCTACACAATGCCCCGGCAGGAAGCTCAGTGAAGCCTGCAAGATCAGCTTCTGCCTACAAACCCCTTAGGTCATCTAAACAGCTGAGAACAGAAGGACTGAACATAAAAGGATTGTACTAACATTTTTAACCATTTTTTCCATTTGAGTTCGGGCGCCAAACAGGTCTACTATGACCTAAATCAGCAGGAAGTCACTTTAAGAGAGAGACGTCCCATGCCCAGAGGGTGGGGAAGGTGTTTCTCTGCCCTTCTTTTTGGTTATTTGAAGGATAACTGAAAACTCCGATATTTAAGGGAAGAGATTACAAGCTGATAAATGGTCCTGTTTAATGGGTTTTGGAGGTTAGCCCCAGGGACTTCCTACTTTTCCTTTTCTGTATCCTTCTTCCTCTCCTATATAGGAGTGCATAGGCTTGAGAAAAATGAGATATAGACATAGCACAGGAAGGTCCAAGAAGAAGGGGCAGATTATTGAATATGCCTTTATACCTTTGTATATTGATACAAAATTAGTAGTTTATTAGGCTAAAGTGGTATTGACCATTGTTTATTGTGCAAAAATAAGATTGTACTGGATTACATCAGTATTGATCTTTGTATATTGATACAAAATTAAGATTACAGTTGACCACAATGGTATTGACCCTTGTATATGGACGTAATATTAAGATTGTATTGGGCTACATAGGCATTGATCTTTGTATATTGATACATAATTAAGAGTATATTTAACCATAATTGAATAGATCTTTGTATATTGATGCAAAATTAAAGGTAACGCTTCCTAATGGTATCATACCTAGAGATACTTAAAAATAAAATGTGAAGCTCTGACCTCTTGATACCAACCGTCTAAAACGGTCTAGGATAGTTAAGTAAAACAAACTCCTAGTCATGCAAACATGTCACTTTGTTAGCTACTATGACAGTCTATCACAGATATTCTCTAAACTACCAAGTAATCAAGTTGCTAAGAGACAAGCAACATTTGCTTATCTAAATACAAGAGATGGATAGGGCATCTTCAAACACCCCAAGAGATCTGCAGAATATGGCATTCAAAGATGTTATCTTAAATTAAGATTTTCTTTTCTTTTTTTTTTTGATATCGAGACAGTTTTTGGTTTTAGTGTGTTTGTTTCACTCATGTACCCAGTATGAAGATGTTATAACCACACCATCAACAGCTAAGAATGCTTTGTGCTCACTATGTGGCATTTTGTTACATACTTCATACATTACCATCTTAGAAGCAAAGAGGAGGATGCTTATTTTAAAAGTGAGGAGCTCAGCCTCTGTTTGGATATTTTGCTGCATGGAGGTTCTCAGAGGACAGTTATATTATACTCCTGTCTGTAATCATAGCAGAGTATACTTAGTAGTTATAGGGGTTGTCTCTTTCCCTTGGGATAGTTTTCACATTGGGCCCATCATTGATTGGACATTCCCTCAATCTCTGCTTTTGTGCCTGGCCTCAATGGAAGACAAAGCAAGCGCTCAGACCTGATGCAACTTGATGTGTTCAGGTCGGATGGTACAGGGTTGAGGGAGGAGGGAGAGAGTCCCTTTTCTGAGGAGACCGGAAGGGAAGATGGGGAATGGTGGGCAGGAGGGCGAGACCCACAGAAGGGAAGGAAAGGGGCTACAATGAGGATGTAAAATTAATAAATAATAAACAGTCAAACAAAAAGTCAGGATCCAAGGATAAGATAATTGCTTCTGAGCCACCCAGCCAGTAAATAACCCAGTCAGCACTAGAATCCATGTTGCCTGACTCCAGAAGTACATTCAAAAC
This sequence comes from Lophiomys imhausi, assembly GCA_907164525.1. Classification (NCBI taxonomy): domain Eukaryota; kingdom Metazoa; phylum Chordata; class Mammalia; order Rodentia; family Muridae; genus Lophiomys; species Lophiomys imhausi. Next base: position 4,173,383 of record CAJQZJ010032332.1, read on the forward strand.
AACTGTGTTAAGTGGGCAGTACTCAGTACTTAACAAACTGACTTATAGAATCCTTTAAACCCTTAGTGTTTCTCAGATGATGCTAAGGCTAGGAAAGCCCCCCAAATGAATGGTGACAGTAACTTTAACAGCACAGAGAAAACAATTGTTTCTGCCCCTGCTTCTCTGAACACCTTTGCAAACAATCTATTTAACAGACAGGAGTTAGAGCAACAAACACATGTGGACTTGGGGGACACAGTTCTCAGGAGGTGATGGTGGGCACGAAGGACACGTGGCAAAATGTCTGAGTCTCACTCTACCTCAGCATTTCCTTTGACTGAGGGATTTTTTTTTTTTTTACTTCTTCCAGTTGGAATATTTACTCCACAATACATCTTTAAATTCCTCCCTCGAGCAGATCTTTGAAAGTCTCACTGCTGAGACAAAGTTTGTCCTCCAAGGACTCCCCTCTACATTTAATCTGGTGAGTGGTATGATTCCTTCTATATTCATTTCATTTTCTGCCCCAGCATACCAAGCATCACTCTGTCCCTTTAACATTGTCCTTCTTTCTATAGGTCTTCGGTTTCCCAGATGGTTGTGAGCCCCAACTGTTTACTATTTGATAATACACTTCACTCACGCTGAGTCTTTTTCTTTTTTATGTCCTTTTAGAACTCACTACCTTACAGTTGCATCTAATGGTTCCTTACATGCTACCATAGCACCCACTTTCTCATCATCACAGTTAAATCATGTGTCAAGATGACCTGCTGACTCTACTGTATCCCCAGCCACACCAGCATTTCAGGTTGGGTAACGACAGTGTCTGCAACATTTGTGTGGAATAGTCAGAATGATGGACGCTCAATGGACAAAATGGCTTGTTGAATTTGACTACTCTTCAAGCAGAGAGGCTAGGATTGATGGGTGGGAGTGGGAGAACGAGAACATGGGAAGGGTGACAGGGTAGAAATGAGGTCCTATCAGATAAAGGGTTCTTTCGGGCTGAGGAATTCCACTACACTGATATCTTATCTGAGTCACCTCCATTTGTGACTATTTTAACCCTGATATTTAAGGAGGTTAGCCAGGACAGTGACAAACAGGGTATTGCCCAGATACCTTTTAGTACCTGTCAGCATTCCCAGATTGAATTTCCCATCCTAGAGTCTGCACATTTGCTGGGAAATGCATGCATGAAATCTTCCAGTCACTGTGAACCTAGCCCACCCCCCCAGTGTAGTGGTCAAACAACTGGATTCAATTCTCCCTGGTCTGTATATTCTGAGGATGAGGTCATGTATTTAAGTCTCAAAGCTTATAATACAGCGATCACATAAAAATGTCCTCATTCTCTGCATCCTGATTTTATTATCTTCACAACACAGAGGGTACTTGTCATTTTGCTAATTCAGTTTCCTCCACCATCATCACCTCCTTAGGAAACAGCCCATCCTTTGGCTAAACTCAGATATAAGTCAGGTTAGAATTTGAATTTTGAACAAAGCGTCTCACCCTCCACACACATACAAACCCCTGGGAACCTAGTACCGATAATGCTACCATGAAGACAGCCTGTGACTTTGAGCAAATTACCCACTTAATTCTTTCTTGACTCAGTTTCTTTATCTGCAAGCATGGTAATAAGGAGAGTGCCTACCTTATTGATTTGCCATACAGATTAAAGATGCCAGTGTGAAAGAACATTCAGAACCAGGGCAGCCCATAAAATGTGCTAACTCTGTGCTGCGTGTCCCAGGACAGCTGTTAGGAGCCTTAAAGTTTCTCTGTTTCTGCCTAGCATGAAGCCAGGCTGGGTGACTTTTTCCCTTCAGGTGTCTACCTTACTCCAATTTCCTTTGAAAGGGGAAAAAATCATCTGAAGTCGGTTGAGTCAGCCAGAAAACCCTAATGATTTGCTCCTTTCACAGACTGTAGGCCTTTCTCCCCCAAAGTGTTTGTTGGACCCCAGAGAGCAATAACCTTATATGGCTAATGCTGCCATCATCTAAAACACCAAAACAGTGCCTTGTATGCAGAAATATGAGTTTCAGGGACGGTAAGAACAACTGCATGAGTAACAACATCACTGGCGTCTTTAGGGCTCTACCGCTGCTTTTTCTTTAATTGTGTAAGTCAGATCTAAGATCATCAGGATGCCCTTAAGTCCCAGCAGCCACCACCAAATATTTGCCTTCTCAGGGAGGAGGTGGTGCAAGAGGGAGGAAGCTTTGGCAAAAACCAGCAGCCTGTGCTCTAACCTCCACCTTAAAATGGTCCACCAGTGGGACTCCCATAGATAGCCCAGTCTCTGTGTACTTGGCTACAGTGTAGTGGAGATGACAAAGCATTTCTCATGAGGGATTGGAGCAGGTCAGATTATATGGTCACAGTAGACACTCAGCTGCAGGACAAATACATGGTCATAGTGGACACTCACTTAGTTACAGAACAAATTACCTGGTCAGAGTAGACATTCAGCTATAGCACAAATTAAATGATCACAGTGGACACACAACTCAGTCACTGGTTTTATATTTAAAAGCATTCTTTGAAACTGTTAGTTCCTCAGCAGAAGGAAAAGGAAATTAAACTTTTAATGAAAATAAGGCATTTATAGGAAGATGTAATTTGACCTCCAAGAGACATGAAAATAAATCCTACTAGTTTAAAGGAAACTACAAGCAAAGTAGAAAGGAAACATAAAATTTTTGGTTTTAGGTTTTTGATTGATACCATTTTATTATTGACATACAATAAATATATTTTAATTTATCTGCCCTTATTACTGGTTCAGTATGTAACAGATTTTATTTGCATGTTATTTTATATTATACTCAGTGAGTTGGCTAGGAATGTCTGCAGGGAAAAAAATTTGTTGAGGGCAGCATCTCTTTCCTTGTCTTTAGCAACATATTTTGATAATGGAGCAATATTTTTATGAACTTTCTTTTATATTTTTGTCTGTTTGAATAGTATTTAAACTTAATTATATTATTCTTAAATGACATATGTGCCATTGATACAAAATACATGAGGAAAATTGGGAAATTAATAAATCACAACAATGAGATATAATGTAACTTTCTAGTTTGTTTTCTTATGTAGATTTAAATTTTTTGTGTAGTTTGAATTATGCACTATTTAAAAACTGGCCATAAAAAATGTGGCCGACTCTGGGAATCATATATAAGAGAGGGAAGAGGAATAGAGAGACAGAGAGACCAAGAGGGGACAAGAACACCACATGAAGATCAAGAGAATCAACCAGTCTAGGCCCTAGATGCTTACAGAGTCTGAAACACTAACAAAAAAAAAAAAAAAAAAAAAAAAAAAAAAAAAAAAAAAAAAAAAAA